>JARJDS010014086.1:0-53647 GCA_030264155.1 Atheta pasadenae | reverse complement strand
ATCTAATAGTACTATTTTCAAAATCGTACATTTTGTTTTAAAATAATGTTATTTTCTATTTCTTTGCATTCAACCCTAATTTGCATAACAATAGTGCGTTCTGTTCGGCAGCTTAATAAATTCTTGCACGTGTTCAACTGTTTTATGCGAGAGAGATCTGTCTCTCTTAAAACTGCTCCAAACTGCTCCAACTCGTATATTGGTGCACGACAACATCTGAAACAAGTTTCGGTTTCGGTTTCGGTTGTGACCGAAATTTCGGCCGAAACCGAAACCGAAACTTGTTTTTTGCCGAAACTCTGCCGAAACCAAAACCGAAACCGAAATTTCGGTCGGACACTACTAACAATAAAAATATCAAAAAAATGTTGTAATAAAAATTGTAGATTATTTAATAATATACCATATTTTTTGTAGCATTTTTTGATAAGATTAACGTTTATCTTTAAAACAATCAAAATATAGGTAAAATAAATCTTAAAACGTAAATTTTCTTTTCTTTTCTAACACAAAAACACCAAAAACTATTGCCAACAATAAAAGTATTAATAAATGTTTGTAACAAAAATTGAAGATTATTTAATAATACACAATTTATTTTAGTAACATTTTTGAATAAAATTAACCCTTGTCCTACGATAAAACGATAAAAATATAACCACAATAAATCTTAAAAAGTAAAGTCTCTTTACTTTTCTGACACAAAAACACAAAAAACTATTATTAATAATAAAAATATCAAAGATTGTTTATAACAAAAGTTGTACCTAATTATATAACTTCCCATTTAATTTATTATTATTTTTAAAAAAAATCTACCCTTTATCTTAAAATATAAGCTCACAAAATGTTAAAACATGAATTTTACAATTTTTATGACACAAAACCACAAAAAAATACAACAATAATTACTAAAATTTATTTTTTATAAAAAAAAACCTGGTAACACTCAGTACAATATAAGTATTGATTTCTCCTGACTTCACCCTAAAACATTAACCTTTCGTCATTGTGCACTAGACGTCGCTAGTGTCGTAATACTCAACCGAACTCAATACAGAGCGCTAACCTAGGCAACTTTCATTACAAACCCACCCTTACAAAAATCAATACATCACAAAACACCGCATCCTTTATTTAAATTTCCCTAAACGTCTCAATTATATATAAACAAAAAAAACAACATATTAACTGAAAAACAAAACTAAATCAAAAATTAGTTTACAATTACAACATTAGATTACAAAATAAACGCAATTAACCATAAAACAATTAGAATTTAATTAATCAAATAGCGTTAAAAGTGATTAATGGTCGTACTTACATTAAACGTTCATATTTTATTATTGTCAATAAACATTTGTTGGCATCCTTGTCCTTGCCCAAGCATTTAAACAAATGACTTGGCGCGCGCATAAAAAGTGCATGAAACATTTAAATCCGCGCACGCCGTCGCACACACAATGTACGCCGAATGTAAATATATAAAACGTTCGGTTATGAATCATTAAATCGCAATTAACATTACCATCAAGGCATCAAGTTAACAAACGACTTCCGACACTTATTGCTCGTGTGCTTTTACGTTTGCGTTTATAACGCTCACTTGTACGCGTCTATAACGTGTGTAAAACAAACACAAAGCGGCACATATTTATTTTATGCATTGTGTGAATGGGAATGGGGATAAGAAGTGGAAGCTAAATAAGAAGTGAACAGAAGTGAAAAAGTTGTAAATTTTATATCGATGTTGAACCACTGCCGGATTTAAGATCAAATTTTAGGTTATGTTGGGTTCATTTAATTGTTATTTTTTAGTACGATTGGAAACTTTAATTAATTATATTTAATATTATTCTTTAAGAAACAATATTTATTTTTTATGAATCAAATGCTAAATTAATTATATTATTTTATTTTATTTGAATATTAACCTAAACAATTATTAAAATAGGATATGGGATTTCTACAATTTAAGTGGTTGTTAATTATAGAATAATTAATACATTTTTAATGATTTTGTTTGTTTTAGATAAAGAAAATAAAGTCAATTTTATATTAAACACAAAAACTGGTGTTTTTTAATAATAATATCAAAAAATGTTTATAACAAAAGTTATAGATAATTAATTATTTGACATTTTATCTTAGTAACATTTTTTGATAAAATGCATTGTTTTATTAGAATCATTAAAAGTATAACAAAAATTGTCGTTATCACGTACATTTATCCAGATTTTTTTGAACAAAAGTACTAAGAACTCTAAGAAATAATAACAATATCAAAAAATTAATTTAACAAAATATGTTTATAATTAGTTTATTTGCAATTTATTATATTAAATAGAACAGACATTACCACAAATTAGTACATTTTGTTATGTATTTTGCGACAAAAATCGTAAAAACACTACTTAATCATAACAATATCAAAAAATGTTTTAAACAAAAGATGTGTATAATTAGTAAATAAACATTTTATTTTAGTATAATTTTTTTATAAAAGGAATTGTTTTGGAGAAATGTTCAAAAATAGAGCAAACATTGTCAAAAATACGTAAATTTATTCATGTTTTTTTGCGACATAAACCATAAAAAGTTTAATAAATAATAACAATTTAAAAAATGTTTTTAGTAAAAATTGTTCATAATTAGCTGATTAACATATTACATGAGAGGGATTTTTGATATAATAAACCGTTTTATGGAAATGTTCAGAAATAGAGCAGATATTACCAAAAACATGTACATTTTTAATGTTTTTTTATGACAAAAACATTAAAATTACTACAGAATAATTACATTATCAAAAAATGTTTATAAGAAAAGTTGTTTATAATTAGATTTTTAACATTTTATTCTTGTAACATTTTTTAAAACACTGAACCGTTTTGAGAAAATATTAAAAAATAGAGCTGTCATTATCAACAACACACACATTTTTTAAATGTTTTTTGCGACAAAAACACTAAAATAACCAAGGAATAATAATAATTTTAAAAAATGTTTATAACGAAAATTGTGTATATTTAGCAAATAAACATTTTATCTTAATGGAATTTTCTGTTAAAATGAACCGTTTTGTGGAAATTTTCAAAAATAGAGCAAACATTTTCAAAAATACGTAAATTTATTCATGTTTTTGCGACAAAAAGCATAAAAGGTCTAATAAATAATAACAATATCAAAAAATGTTACTAACAGAAATTGTTTATAATTAGTTTATTAACATATTGCGTTAAAAGCATTTTTGATAAAATAAACCGTTTAGTGGAAATATTCAAAACTTAAGCAGACATTACCGAAAATACGTATATGTATTCATGTTTTCTTGCGCCAAAAACCATAAAAAACTCCAAAAGATAATAACAATATGAATAAATGTTTATAAGAAAAATTGTTTATAATTAGTTTATTAACATATTACGTGAGAAGCATTTTTGATAAAATAAACCGTTTTGTGGAAATTTATAGAAATAGAGCAGACATTATCAAAAACATGTACATTTTTTAATGTTTTTTTGGACAAAAACACTAATAACTTCACGAAATAATAACAATATTAAAAAATGTTTATAACCAAAGTTGTAGATAATTAGTTAATTAACATTTTATCGTTGTAACATTTTTTCATAGAACGTACCGTTTGCTTTGAATATTTAAAAATATTACCTATAAACATTTTCAACAACACGTTCATTGTTTCATATAAAATTTAAATTATTGTTAATTGGTTAATCATAAACACACTTTTAACTCATTACGTTGTTAATTTGTTTTATTATATTGTAGTCTGTTTTGTACTTCTGTTTCTTTGTGAGTTTTTGTCTTTGTTTTATGATTTTTTATGAACACACACTAAAACTTTATGTAATGTTTTACTTTTTTCGTCTCTTCTAACTCTAAACGTGTGTTGAGAGCAATAAACGAAAATACTAAATACAAAATACTAAAACACTAAATGCTAAATGCTAAACGAATAACGAGCGGGCGTAATGCAAGTAGCAATTGCTCGAAAAGCTTGAGTTGTTTGAGTGTTTAGAAGATTGAGTACCAATAAAGCAAATTACCGAAAAAACACCGAATTATGACATGGACATGATAATTACATTTAGTGTGCTAGTGTTTACAGCTTTGGATAATTGTTATTTACTACACTAACATAACACAGTGTGATTTATTTATTTTTTGTTGAACTATTAACAAGTTTTGTACAAATAAATAAAAATTAATTGTCATGAAAAATAAGGAAAATACAGAGTTTTTGAGTTTCAAACAATAGAAAGTAAGGTTTTTATTTAAATTATAATAAATGTTATTAACAAAAGCTGATGATAATTAAAAAATAAACATTTTAGCTTAGTAACATTTTTTCATAAAACGCACCAGTTTTGTTTAATTCTTTGTTTTATAATTAAAATGTTAGAAACTTATCATTTATCGTTTTGCCTGTTTTTTTTTATTTCTACACACAAAAAAACGTATTTATAATCAAAATAGAAAAAAATGTATATAACAAAAGTTGTAGGTAATTACCTAATTAAACTTTATATAAGTAATATTTTTTCTAAAACACACCAGTTTTATTTAATTGATTAATTTATAACCGAAAGTATGAAAATTTTTAACAAGCTGAACGTGTTTTTTTAAATTTAATACACAAAAAAAACTTATTAATAATAAAAATATCAAAAATCTTTTTAACAAAAATTATAGCTCATTAACTAATAAACATTTTATCTTAGTAAAATTTTTTCATAAAGCGCACCAGTTTTTTTTAAACCGTAGTTTTACAAGAGAAATGTCCGAAACGTATCAACAACGTTTGCCTGTTTTTTTTATTTCTACACACAAAAAAACGTATTTATAATCAAAATACAAAAAAATGTTTATAACAAAAGTTGTAGGTAATTACCTAATTTAATTTTTATATAAGTAACATTTTTTCTAAATCACACCAGTTTTATTTAATTGGTTGATTTATAACCAAAAGTATGAACATTTTTAACAAGCTAAACGTGTTTTTTTTTAATTTAATACACAAAAAAACTTATTAATAATAAAAATATCAAAAAACTTTTTAACAAAAATTAGAGTTAATTAACTAATAAACATTTTATCCTAGTAACATTTGTTCATAAAACGCACCAATTTTACGAAAAGTTTAGTTTAACAATCAAAAAGTTGCAAATGTATACAAAACTAACTCGTTTTGTAAATTTGACATCCCAAATACTTTTTTAATGATAAAAATTCCAAACACATTCCTAACGAAAATTGTTCAAAATTAACTAATTAACACTTTAGTATAATAACATTTTTTCCTAAACAACCCTAATTTGTTTAAATTGTTATTTTATAACCATAAGGTTAAAGATATATGAACATTAATTGATTATTTTTTTACTTTAATTCACAAAAGACTTATTAATAATAAAAATATCAATAAATATTTGTAAGAAAAGTTATTCACAATTTTATAACCTATATTTTTTCCTAATAATATTTTTTACTGAAACGCACCAGTTCTGCTAAAATCTTAGTTTTATACTAAAAAAAGGTAAAAATGTGTTAGCAAAACTAACTTATTTTATAATTTTAATGCCCAAAATCACATAACTATAATAAAAAATATAAAAATGTTTATAATAATAGTTATTGATAAATAATTGTTTAACATTTTAATTTTGTAACATTTTTTATAGAACGCACCAATTGAATTTTAATCACAGTTTTATAACAAAATAATTAGAAACTAATCAAACAAAATTTGCGTAAATTCTTACTTCAACCTCAAGAAAACGCCATTAATAATAATAATATAAAAAATGTTATTAACAAAAATGATTCACAATTTAATAATCTACACTTTATTTTAGTAACATTTTTCTATAAACTGGACCAGTTATCTAGTAATTTAATTTTATAAATAAAGAGAGTGAAACTGCTCAACAAAATTTGCTTATTTTTTTACTTTAACCCCTGAAAAACTTTATTAATAAACACAATTTAAAAAAATATTTATAACAAAAGTTGTTGATCTTTAATTAATAAACATTTTATCGTAATAATTTTTTTGCATAAAGTGCACTTGTTCTGATTAAATCTTAGTTTTTTAATAAAAAAAGTTAAAAACTTAATAACACGATTTATTTCTTTTTTTTGCTTTAATACAGGAAAAATCCTATAAATAATAAAACACCTGAAAAAGTTTATAACAAACATTATGCAGAATTAACTAATTAATATTTTATTTTAATAACATTTTTTCCTATAATATACCAATTTGTTTAATTTTTAATTTTACAATGAAAAGGTAAAAATTGAGTCAAACAAAAATTGACTATTTTTATACTTTAACTTACAAAAAGTACTATTAATAATAAAAACATCGAAAAATATTTATAACAAAAGTTATCCACAATTTCATTACCTACATTTTATATCAGTAACATTTTTTGATAAACCTTGTCAATTCGTTTAAAATCTTAATTGATTACAAGAAAACAAATTATTTCAAAACAATTCGAACCTATAAACGGAATTTCTTATTTTTATTCCCTAAAAAAACTTAATTACTAATTACCTCAAAGTATTTATAAACATTTTACTTTATTCTAAACCCACCCTTAAAAAATCACACATTCACCCCAATTCTTAATCCTATATTATATTTATAATTATCTTCTGCTATTTCTTCTTTACATTTTCATCGTTCTGCAAATTCTCATCGACCTTTTCAACAGTTGAAGGCCATTCCTAGTAATCCATACCACCCGAGTCCTTAGTCCTAAGGTCGATCACCATTTTCTTTTAACAACCTCCAGCTTAGGGTGCGTGCGATCCTTTTATATTGCTTTCCATCATCCCAGTGATCAGTAAAAACTTTTCCACTTTATTCCACAAAGAAATTCCGTACGACAAAACTCACCCCTTGTCGTCAAGCCTGCGTTCCTTCGTTACGCAACCTCCCTACATCCCTTAATCAGCACAGCAACAACCTTAAACACACCAAGCGTAACACAAACATTAATTAACGACAGAAATAAAACCGAATGTAAAAAACACATAAAACACAAATTATTTTTAGGCAACCAACATCACAACAACGACGAAAACATTTTTGTTTTTTTTTCGTTTTGTTGTGTGCAAAACGAACAAAACAGAAATTTTAATTTAAACCACAATCACAATCACATGCATGCATTGTTTTAATGTGCATTATCTAAAAGTGGAAAAGCGTGTTACACGAAATTGCATTTTCCGCATACCGATGACAGGTCGTGCGTTGTTGTTTTGTTCGAGTTGTTGTTTCCCCATTTTGTGTGTACGCCATCAACCCATACCAACCACGATTGCGTGCGTATTGGTGTGAATGTATATGGAAATGCATTTCGCGCCGGTTGCAATATCAGCCATTTTCTATGCCAGCCGGCGGTGGCGGCATACGGATGATTTCGTATTCATGGGATGTAATGCGATATCATGACGGCGTCGTAACGCCGAGGTGTAAAACGGCACTAAAGCGTTAGTTACATACGGCTGCACCAAATGCAAGTCAAAATAAGGGGTGAATTCACGCGTTTGCATCCCTTAAAACTATAAAATACAAAAACTAACTTTAAAAGCCTCAAAAAACGTCAAAAAATAAAATAAAACTATAAATAAATAAATAATAAAAAACATCTGGTTGTTTTTTTGTCTTTTAAATGCAATTTTAAGGTTAACCAGTAATATATAACTTGATAAAGTTTAAAATATTGCACAAATAATATTATCAACATAAATGGCGTTCGTTATCCCGCGTGAAAAGCATGAAACGCGGTGAAATGCTGCGAAACTATTTAGGTGAGTTTCGCATGTTTTGCCATTTTGCAATTTTGCGATTTGCGATATAGAATCCATTTTGCGCGCTGCTTTGGCTGGCTGGTGCGCTGGAAGTTTGTTTCGCTCGCTCTGGCCATAAATGCAAATCCCGCACGAGTTTATCTCGTTTTATACGCGCGCTCGTAGACATTTAAAACTTTTAATGGCCATATTAAGTTTGCTTTATTGATCAATAACGCGCGCCGCGTTTTATTAATGCAGTTGCCGAATGGATCAAACATTTTCATATTATGCGCATCGGATACGCGGCGCGTTTGCCGCCGCCGGCGGCAGCCATGCGCGTTTTAGGCGTGCCGAGTGACATTTCAGGCATGCGGAACATTTTTCAATCACAACTACACGATTTTATGTAGGTATATCAAAAACGTTAACATTTTTGATTTTGAAGGTTTAACAAAAAAGTTCAAAAATTACTTTGTGAGACATCTATTAACCAAAACATAAACTAAAAAGTTATTTAGATTTTAAAACTAATTATAAACTAATATAAAATCTAATAATTATACAAATTATGTAAAAGAAATTATTAAACAGTATAACAATTGAATACTTTGTGGTAAATAATTAATAAACCTTAAAAAATTTATTTTTTGAATTTAAAGTGTTAAATGTCTACATGTGGCGCCATCTATTGCTAAATTATTAAAACGTAATTAAATATAAATGTTTAGTTCATTGTTCTGTTATTAGATGTCACGTAAAGTTCTATATTAATTCATTTTTTAATTTTTTTAATATTAAAAACATAAAATAAATAAATAAATCAAGAAAAACGTTAAAATGTTATTTTAACTAAATAATGTGGAAATTTACAATGTAAGACTACAATTTATTTAGGGTTTTATTAATAAATATGAACATAATTATTGGAACTAAAAATTTTGAAGCAAAAAAAATAAGTATAAATTCAAAATACTTATTTTTCCAAAATTATATCAATAAGATTGAAAAGAAATAACATATGACTCCATCTATTAGTGAATTACTAAAACTAAATTTAATAATACAGTTTAATTCATTATTTTGTCAACAGATGTCACTTCATATTGCATTTCCCAAAATGTTCGGATTTTTTTGTAAAAAGTCACGAAAGTGTTAAACATATATCAATACTAAATATGACAATTGTCATTGTATAAAATCAACTTAGTTTTGATTTTAAATTTTGCTTTATTTAAAACAAATTTATAAAATATTTTGTGCGACATCTATTGGCCAAAATATGTACTAAAACTTAAAATAATTACGCCATCTATACGGAAATATTGGGTTTTAGTTTATTATTTGGTCAATAGATGTCACATAATGTTCTATTTTTAAATTTGGTCCAAAATTCTTTGAATACAAACTGATATGAATAAAATTTACAGAAACTTTAATAAATCAATGCGAACTATGACAAATCATATACTCATTGTTTAAATCTACGTGTGTTGTGTATACATTTGTTTAGTGTTTCTTTAGAAGTCACGTCTGAGTCCAAGCGCACTTAATTTTTATTTTGACCAATAAAAACGACGCGGCTATAAATTATCGCACGATTATGAATTCAACAGTAAATGTACTCGTATACATCAAATAGGTACATTTACACACGTAATTCTTTCCTTGCAGAAATCTTAAATTTTAAATGTTAAATGTATAGTATTTTTTGTGGGATATAAATATTACTCACTACTATTTGTTAGTTTTACTTATAAACTAACCGTAAGATTTTAGTAGAACTAAAATGCGTGTAGTTTTTGTTTTGGAGCGTTGTTGTTGTAGGAGTTTAAAGTCAGTACATTTTAACTACACAATTGCTACTTGACTTTATCACTTCAGTGTCGTTTTGAGCCTTTGAAGCTTTATTTCGATGCTTTAGTCTTTAGTTTGTAGCTTTTGGTCAGTAGACTCTATCATAATGTCAGTTTTACGTTATGGTTGACGGTGAGGTTGACTACTAACTTTGGTTGTGAAGTATCGTTTGGTTTAATCGAACTATTTTATGTTAATGTGCATTTTTGAACGTTTTACAGTTAGTTAAATGTATAATATTGAATCATTTCTGTTTAAATTATCTAGAATATACATTATTTTATTTATTTTTATATTATAATACTCTAATTTTGATAGAATTGCATAACAAAAAGAATATAATTCAATCATGTTTTATTTTTTCTTAAACTTTATCATTAGAAAACTTAAAATTTTGTAACTATATCATCAATTGTTTATAACAAGTTGTTCTTTCATACCAAGTACACTTTTTATCTTAGTAATTTTTTTTGAAAAACATGTCAGTTTTTTAAAAAATCAGAAAACAAACAGTAATGCGAAAACTCAATCATTTATTTTGTTTTTTTCAATTTATCAATAAAATATTTTAATATTTATAACAATATCAGAAAATGTTTATAACAAAAATTGTTTGTTATGACTAGTTAATAACAAACAATACATTTTATTTTAGTAACTTTTTGATAAAACGTACCAGTTTTCCTAAAATCTCAAAACAAAGAAAATGTGAAAACAGAATTAATTTTTATTGCTTTTTTAATCTTTGACATTAAAAAATTATAATTTATTGAAACAATATCAAGAAATGTTTATTATAAAAGTTGTAGAAAATTAAATAAACTATATTTTATCTTAACAACTTTTTTTGATAGAATGTACCGGTTTTGCTAAAATCTTAAAACAAAAGTTATGAAAAAACTACAAAATTTATTTTGTTTTTTCCGCTTTTACATTAATAAACTTATAATGTTATTAACAAAATCAGAAAAAACTTTTAACAAAACTTGTTCCCAATAACCTTAGCTACGTTTTATCTTCGTAACTTTTTTTGATAAAACATACCAGTTTTCCGAAAATTTCAAAACAACAAGAATGTAAAAACTAAATTAATTTTTATTGCCTTTCAAACTTTGACATTAAAAAACTATTATTTCTAGAAACAATATCAAAAAATGTTTATAATAAAAGTTGTAGAAAATTAAATAAACTATATTTTACCTTAGCAACTTTTTTGATAAAATGTAGCGGTTTTGCTAAAATCTTAAAACAAAAGTTAGGTATGTAAAAACTTCAATTTACTTTGTTTTATCCACTTTAACATTAAAAAAACAATAATTTTATTAACAATATCAAAAAATGTTTATAACAAAATTTGTTCCCAATAAAAGAAACTTCATTTTCTTTTTGTTACTTTTAGATAAAACGTATTAGCATTGATAGAATTACAAATAAATAGAGAAAATATAATTTTTTCTCTAAAAAATGTATCAAACGCTCAATAATCATAAATAAATATTAAAATGCACCCCTGACTTGTTTTTACGCTAACCATCAATAAGTCCACTAGTCACGCTTTTGGCCATATCGTCCTTTTGGTCCTTTTTATGTACGAAATGCTTTTATTCCTGTTTATTCTGGAAGTGGAATTTATGCTTTTGATTTACTTTACGACATTTCACGATAACTATAAGGAATCTTATGAATACCAATGTTATCCTGAATTTTTTGTGTATATGTTTTACTGTAGGATATCAACTGTAAACAATTTTTACCCATAAAGATTGTTTGCATCATAAATTCCACAAAAATAAGAGCAAAAATGCGGTATAGTTTTGTCTTTTGTATTTTTACTGTAAAAATATTATCCTTATTTTTATTTTTTTGATTTTTAAAGGATGTTCTTACGCTTATGCAGTAGGTAGACCTCCTGCAAGCAGTAAAAGCATTTTTATATTTTTATATTTTTTATTATTAAAGTTTTGCACCGTTGGAAGTTTGAACGAAATGGCAATTTCTCCAGTGTGCGTGTGTGTGTTGGTGTGTCGCTATCAGGACGAACCGGAAAGGCGCGGTCCAAGAATAACGTTCGCTGAGGATGAACGCAGCTGAGGGGTGAAGCGAAAAGGGGATGTGCGAGGGATGGAAGTAAAATTTTACGAGCGGCGCTGGCGGAAATTGCGTTCGAGACGGTTTGCGCAATTCGCAAAAAGGATTTATGGACGCGCGTTGGGGAGCAAACTGGGGGAGCAAAATAAGCTTGGGTAGCATGAAAAACACACAAAGCACCAAAACTGTACTTCAGAGAAAAAAACACAGAACAAAATCCGTAACGTCTTAAATCTAGTTTTGCGTTATTTAAAAAAATAAAATTCATTTTCTTCTAACATTCAGGTAAATGACCACAAAACATTAACAAATCTGTTTTCTGTTTACTTCTGTTTTAATTACCACCAAAACATGATAAATCATCGTGAATAGAAGATTTCTGCTTGAAATCTTTCAAACGTTGAGTAAATATTTATGCTTTTGCTAAATTACAACTAGTGACTAAACTCAACACAGTTTGCAATGTACAAACACGCCAAAAACTAAAAAAAATATAAATAAACGCGTTACTCATTAGTCTAAACTTTTCACTAAAGTAATGTTGCAAGAAATTTAAGTTTTACACAGAAAAAAATTTAAATTAGATAACGTTTTGTTTATCTACTATTTTGTGGTGAAAGTTTTTTTTTTGTTTTAAGTTTAAAGTTTTGGTTTTATTTGAACTTGTTTCATGGAAAAACCAATAAATCCTTGGGTTTTATTATCATACTAATGTGAAATTTTATATGCGCATTTTCCGCATTTTCCATTACCTGCTTGGAATGACATTAAATATTTTTCACACATAAACGCTACATATATACATCGTATAGTTGTGTTATAATTTTTATTAAAAAATTTAAATTTTTATTATGTTGAATTGTGTTTTGTGCTAATTTGTGATTTTAACAGAATTGGGGCAGTTTTGAAAAAAATGTTAGTAGGTAAAAATGTAGGTTAAGTTATTGGGAAATGGTTTTCTTTTAAACATTTTTAATATTGTTGCTAAAAATAATAGTATTTTAATGTTAAAGATTAAAAACACAAGCCAAATATTATTACTGGTTTATATTATTCTTATTTTGACATTTTTGGAAAACTGGTACATTTTTCAAAAAAAAACTACTAAAGTAAAATGTTGTTTGGATCATTGGGAGCAATTTTTGTTATAAACATTTTTTGATATTGTTATTAAACCTTATAGTTTTTTAATGTTTAAGATTAAAAAACACGAAAAAATTGTTTGGGATTCGCATTACACCTTTTTGACATTTGTATAAAATTGGTGAATTTTATAAAGAAAAGTTACTAAGATAACTTGTAGTTTATTTAATTAGAAACAACTTTTGTAATAAATATTTTTAATATTGTCGCTAAAAATTATAGTTTTTTAATGTTAAAGATTAATAACACAAGCTAAAAATTATTACTGGTTCATATCATATCCATTTTGACATTTTTGAAAAACTGGTGCGTGTTATCAAAAAAAGTTACTATGATAAAATGTTGTTTGAATTATTGGGAGCAATTTTTGTTATAAACATTTTTGATATTGTTGCTACTTATAGTTTTGTAATGCTTAAGATGACGAAACACGAAAACATTGTTTCGAGTTTATATTACTTTTGTTTTGAGTTTTAAGCAAAACTGTTATTTAGGAGTAACTTTTGTAATAAATATTTGTTGATATTGTTGCTAAAAAGTTTAGATTGTTAAAGTTTAAGACTAAAAAACAAGAAAAAATTATTAGGGAATCGTATTACGTTTTTTGACATTTGTATAAAACTGGTAAGTTTTATCAAGAAAATTACTAAAACAACTTGTAGTTTATTTAATTTGAAACAAATTTTGTAATAAACATTTTTCGATATTGTTGGTACAAATTATAGTTTTTTAATATTAATGTTTAAGATTAGAAACACGAAAAAAATATTTCGGGTTCATATTACTTTTCTTGTGACATTTGTGCAAAACTGGTGCGTTTTATGAAAAAAAGTTATAAATATAAAATTTAAATAAGGTAATTAGCTACAACTTTTGTTAGGAACATTTTTAGATATTCTTGCTTTAAATTACGATTATTTAATGTTTTAGATAAAAAAAAAACACAAAAATTTTATTTGTGGTTCATATCACTTTTTTTGAAATTTTAGCAAAACTGGAGCGTTCTATCAAAAAACATACTAAAATAAAATGTGTATTTGCTTAATTAGAAACAACTTTTGTTATAAACATTTTTTAATATTATTGCCAAAACTTATAGTTTTGTAATGATCAAGATTAAAAAACACCAAAAAATTATTTGAGGTTTATATTATGTTTTTGACATTTGTGCAAGACTGGTGCATTTTATCAAAAAAAGTTACTAAGATAAAATGTAGGGTATTTAATTAGCTACAACTTTTGTTATAAACATATTTTAATATTCTTTCTAAAAATGATGATTTTTTAATGTTTTTGATTAAAAAAACGTGAAAAATATTATTCGTGGTTGATATAACTTTCTTTTCAAATTTTAGCAATACTGGTGCGTTCTATCAGAAAAACTTACTAAGATAAAATGTAGTTTAATTAATTAGAAACAACTTTTGTTATAAATATTTTTTAATATTGTTGCTAAAACTTATAGTTTTGTAAACTTCAAAATTAAGAAACACCAAAAAATTATTAGCAGTTTATATTACGTTTTTTGACATTTGTACAAGACTGGTGCATTCTATCAAAAAAAGTTACGAAGATAAAATGTAGGTTATTTAATTAGCTACAACTTTGGTTATAAACATTTTTTGTTATTCTTGCGAAAAATGATGATTTTTTAATATTTTAGATAAAAAAACACGAAAAATATTATTTGTGGTTGATATAACTTTCTTTTAAAATTTTAGCAATACTGATGCGTTTTATCAAAAAAACGTACTAAGATAAAATGTAGTTTATTTAATTACGAACAACTTTTGTTATAAACATTTTTTGATTTTGTTGCTAAAACTTATAGTTTTGTAATGTTAAATATTAAAAAACACCAAAAATTTATTTGGAATTTATATTACGTTTTTCGACATTTGTACAAGACTGGTGCATTCTATCAAAAAAAGTTACTAAGATAAAATGTAGGTTATTTAATTAGCTACAACTTTTGTTACAAACATTTTTTGATATTCTTGCTAAAAATGATGATTTTTTAATGTTTTAGCTAACAAATCACGAAAAATAATATTCGTGGTTGATAAAACTTTTGTTTTAAAATTTTACAAAACTGGTGCATTCTATCAAAATAAATTACTGACATAAAATAAATTTTATATAATCAAGAAAATCTTTTGTTATAAACATTTTATTGTTATTATGCATCTAACTTAAAAATATTTGATGTTTTAGGTACATAAAAACACTAAAAACGTATATTTTGTTTAAAGCAGGTGTATTTAAACAAAAAAACAAAAAAGTTAAACCCACAACACTTCAAATAAATTCCTAAAAGTAATTACGTTTTAAGTACGAAAATTTTCAACAAAAAAAGACCCAACAGCAATTAAACGGCAATTAAGATAATTAATTACGTTAATAAAACGCGCCGTACAAAAAAATGTGCACAAAGGTGCACAAAACAACTATTGTATGCCAACTATGTTTACTTAATTTTATGGCACAATAAATGATTATTTAATTTATGAAAATTTTAAAATTAGAATTGTGTTGTAATGGCTAAGCTAAGTGAATTAATCGGTTTCACTTATCAAATGTGCACTAAAACTGTAATTAAAACTCAATTGTAAATAACCACTTACATATTTAATGTATAAGTATAATTTTTTTAAACAAATATAATAAAAAATTAAAAATGATATTCAAATAAAATATATACGTTCGAATTTCGTGGTGACAAATAAAGGCATTATCATTTGTCTTGTTAACATAATTAGTCAATTAAAACAACGCGTAGAAACCATTAGTGATGTGTGTTTTACGTTTGTTTAGTTTGTTTGGAGGAGTCGGACACTGGTAATGTTAATCTAGTGGAAAATGAGCAAACAATGCCGGAAAGACATTTGAAACCAGTTAAAGTAATTGAAGAATGTTGCAAGTAATAAAATTGTACTTTATTGTTATTTGTTTTGTAGTAAAAGGTTAATTTATTATTTTATATAGAGAAATGTATTTGTTCAATACCATGACAATTTAACAACAAAATTTAAACAAAAAATTAAAAAATTATATTTTGTGTGGTTTTAAATATAATTTTATTGGTAATTTAACTTCTTAATTTAATTATTTTTGGTTATGTTGTAATTTAAATGAAATTTGGTCAAAACTGGTGCGTTTTTTTAAATTATGTAATTAAGATAAAATATAGGATCTGTAAATAGGAAGGACTTTTGTTACAAACCTTTTTTTTTGAGGTTAAATTGACGGTAAATAATTTTTTCCGTGATTTTATGTGATAACGGAAAAGAACACGATTCTGGTAAAATTGGTGCGTTCTATTAGATAAATTACGAAAGTAAGTTGTAGTTTAGTATATTATCTTCAACTTTTATTATAAGCAGTTTTTTATATAGCGGTTAGAATTGATGTTTTTAAGGTTATTGTAAGGGTAAAATAATTTTTGTGTTTTTAAGTTCAAAACAGACAAAAATACGATTTTAGGAAAATTGGTGCGTTTTATCAAAAATGTTGCGACTATAAATGATAGTTAAGTTGATTATCTACAACTTTTGTTATAACCTATTTTTGATATTTTGCTTATAAATTTATGTTTTTGAGGTTATTATATTGGAAAAATATTATTTTTGTGTTTTTCGATGTAATTACAGACCACATTATTAGTAAAATTGGTGGGTTTTATCGAAAAAGTTACTAAGACAAGTTGTTGTTATGTTCAGTATCTGTCACATTTGTTATAAACATTTTTGTGTTTTTCAACTTCATAACAGACTAAATTTCGATTTTAGGAAAATTGGAGCCTTTTATCGAAAAAAATTATTAAGAAAAATTGAAGTTTAATTAATTATCAAGAAATTTTTTTAAAAGAATTGTTGATATTTTACTTCCAAATTTGTGTTTTGGTGGTTATGATATCGGTAAAATAATTTTTTCGTTCTTTGATTTTAAAATAGACTAAAACACGATTTTCGCAAAATTGATGCGTTCCAACAAAAAAATGTACTTAGATAATGTGTAGTTTAGTTTATTTTCTTCAACATTTATTATATTCAATTTTATATTTTGTGGTTAGAATTGATGCTTTTGAGGTTATTGTAGGGGTAAAATAATTTTTGTGTTCATCGCACTAACTTACAATTTAAGAAAATTGATGCGTTCTATCAAAAATGTTGCGACCATAAATGGTAGTTAAGTTTATTATCTACAACTTTTGTTATAAGCTATTTTTGATATTTTGCTTATAAATTTATGTTTTTGATGTTATTGTATTGGCCAAATATTATTTTCGTGTGTTTGGATATAATTACCGACTATATTATTAGTAAAATTGGTGGATTCTATCAAAAAACTGACTAAGACAAGTTGTTGTTTTGTTCATTATCTGCCACTTTTGTTATTATCATTTTTTGATATTTGACGTAGAAAATTGATGTATTTTTTTGTGGTTTTCAACTTCATAACAGACTAAATTACGATTTTAAGAAAATTGGAGCGTTTTATCAATAAAAGTTATTTAAAAAATTGTAGTTTAGTTAATTATCAACAAATTATTTATATAGAGTTGTTAATATAGTACTTACAAATTGATGTTTTTAAGGTTATAGTATCGGTAAAATAGTTTTTGAGTTCTTTCATTTTATGACAAACTAAATTAGGATTTTAGCAAAGTTTGTGCTTTTTAGCAAAAAAAATTACTAGGGTAAATTGTAGTTTAGGAAATTATCTTCAACTTTTGTTATAAATAATTATTGATATTGTGGCTGAAAGTTGATGTTTTTGAGGATTTTGTCTCGATAAAATATATTTTGCGTTCTTTGATTTTATAATAGACTAAAACACAACTTTAGCAAAATTCGTGCGTTCTATCAAAAAACGTATTTAGATAATTTGTAGTTTAGTTTATTATCTGTTACTTTTGTTATAAGTAATTTTTGTTGTTATGGCTAGAAATTGATATTTTTGAGAATATTGAATCGGGAAAATATTTTCTACGTTTTTTGATGTCATAACAGACTAAATTAGGATGTTAGCATAATTGTTTCTTTTTAGCAAAAAAGTTACTTAGGTAAATGGTAGTTCAGTTAATTATCTTCAACTTTTGTTATAAATAATTTTTGATATTGTAGCTAAAACTTGATGTTTTTGAGGTTATTGTCATGGTAAAATAATTGCAGCGATCTTTGATTTTATAATAGACTAAAACACAATTTTAACAAAATTGGTGCGTTCTATCAAAAAACGTACTTAGATAATTTGTAGTTTAGATTATTGTCTGTTACTTTTGGTATAAGTAATTTTTGTTATGGTTGCTAGAAATAGATATTTCTTCGGTTATTGAATCAATAAAATAATTTTTACGATCTTTGATGTAATAGCAGACCAAATTACGATTTTAGCATAATTGGTGCTTTTTAGCAAAAAAAGTTACTAAAGTAAATTGTAGTTTAGTTAATTATCTTCAACTTATGTTATAAATAATTTTTGATATTGTGGCTAAAACTTGATGATTTTGAGGTTATTGTCATGGTAAAATAATTGCAGCGATCTTTGATTTTATAATAGACTAAAACACAATTTTAGCAAAATTGGTGAGTTCTATCAAAAAAATCTATTTAGATAATTTGTATTTAGTTTATTATCTGCTACTTTTGTTATAAGTAATTTTTGTTATTGTGCCTATAAATTGATATTTTTGAGGATATTTAATCGGTAAAATGGTTTTTATTTTCTTTGATGTCATAACATACTAAATTCCAGTTTTAGCAAAATCGACGTGTCCAATCAAAAAAGTGAGTACAAGAATTTGTGGTTTAGGTAACTATCTATAACTATTGTTATAAACAATTTTTTATATAGTTATTGGAAATTACAATTTTTTATTCTTTTGTTATACGAATGTTTTTTGTATTAAAGAATAAAATTACGATTTTAGCAAAATTTATGAGTTTTATCAAAAAATATAAAATACCAATATAAAATTTAGGTTATGTTTTTGGTAAAAACTATTATTATAAACAATTTTTTGACATTTCCACTTTACTAACCAAGTATCTGAAACATTTATAAATGTTGTTTCTAACTTTGAAATATTTGTTGAGTATTTTTTTAGTTTTAGTTCCCATCAAATGTTGTTTTGAAATATAATACGTCGATTTAAGGTTAGGTATGTTTTGTAAGGTTTCAGTCGGATGAAATTTATTGTGGTCTTCGATAAAATCTCTAATTTATGTACCAGTTTTTCATGTGAACGACACGAAACATGGACGCTCTGGACGTGGATCACATTCCGAATGGGATTAATTTATATTCATGATACGTTTCTCTGCTATATAACCGAGAAGAAAATGTCAAGAATAAATTATTCTTGAGCCAGCATCCCATCGCAGCAATGAACTTAAAACCTGATCGTCATGGTAACGACTAACAACCAACCAAAATCAACTAAACCAAACTAACTAACCACAAACTTTAACAAGGTAAACATAAACTCCATAAAAAATATAAAACAAGTTTTATTTAACGCCATTTTGTTTTATATTTTTTCAACACAAATTCATTTGTTTTATTTTTGTTTTGTTTACTTTTGTTTTTTTGTGTGTAGTATTTTAGTTTAATTGTTTTTTTTTGTTTTCGGTTGTTTTAAAACAGTTTCTACATAACTTTAATGATCTCATTGTTATTTGCTGACAATCCACCACATTACACCCTCGTCGGTGTTAATATTATTGTTCGGCGAGGCATCAAATCGCCATAATTCTTCGTGATGCATGCGTGTTGTGTGTTGTGTGTGGAAGAATACTGCACAATTCGAACGAGTTAACAGCCAACAATGTATTTTTAAGTGCTCATAACCATTTAGCCGTAGACGTAATGTGCTTTTTTGTGTTCACTTCAAAGCTTATGCCACTTTAACCTTTACGTATTTGTTTCAGAAACTTTCGAACAACTTCACACTACTTAAATCGGCTCAAAACTCCAATTGGTTCTTAACAATATTGATGAAAAGAACTGCAAAATAAAACAAACATAATTACAATTTTAGCCAAAGTGGTGAATCCTAGGAAATCAAATTACAAAAAATAAAAGTTGTAGACGTTATTAAGAATATTTTTTATTAGTAAGAATAGTTTATAACTTTATTTTATGAATAAACTAAATATGTTTAGGTAGTTTAGAACTCCAGTAAAAATATACGATTTTAGCAAAATTTGTACGTCTAGCTATTAAAGTTACAAAAATAAAATGTTTATTGGTTAATTGGAAACTACTTTTGTTATGAACATTTTTTGTATAATATTACATCTCTTTCATTTTTCACAACATTTTTGAGGTTAATGTTACGAAAAATACAAAATTTTATGAATTTTAGTGTAAAGACACAAAATAACAATTTTTGTAAAAGTGGTGCATTCTAACACAAAAAATTGTGGAAATTAAATGTTCATTGGTTAGCTTAGTACAATTTTTGTTATAAACATCTTTGGGTATTTTCAATATTAATCAGTTTTTGTTGTTAATAAATAATTCAATTAACTAAAGATTTGTTGTAGGTATTTGGATTAAATCGGACAAATCAACAATTTTTATAGAATTGGTGCATTCTATCAAAAAATGTATTCAGGTAAAATATAGTTTAGATCATTAGGAACAAGATTGGTTATAAACATTTTCTTTAAATATTATTTTGAACAAGAATTTTTGAGGTTAATGTTTCGAAAATAATCAAATTTTAGGAATTTTAGTGTAAAGACACAAAATTGGTGCATTCTAGCAAAAATTGTTACATGGATAACGTTTTATTGGTTAAGTGGGCACAACTTTTGTTATAAACATTGTTTTGTATTTTCATTATTAATCTTGTTTTTGGGGTTAATATTCGGACTAACTAAAGATTTATTGTATTTTAGTTTAATCTGACAAATTAACGATTTTCAGAAAATTTGTGTATTTTATAAAAATAATTACTAGGGTAAAATATAGTTTAGATCATTAGGAACAAGTTTTGTTATAAACATTTTCTTTAAATATTATTTTTAACTACATTTTTTAAGGTTAATGTTTCAAAAAAAATAAAATGTTAAGAATTTTAGTTAAAGACAGAAAATAGCGATTTTAGCAAAATTGGTGCACTCTAGCAAAAATAGTTATAAAGATAAAATTTGTATTGGTTTAGTAGGAACAACTCTTGTTTAATCATTTTTTGTATTTTCATTATTAATCCCATTTTTGAGGTTAAAATTCCGATTAAGTAAAGATTTATTGAATTTTGGTTTAATCAGACAACTTAACGATTTTAAGAAAATTTGTGCATATTATAAAAATAATTACTAGGGTAAAATATAGTTTAGATCATTAGGAACAAGTTTGGTTATAAACATTTTCAATAATATAATTTTTAACTACTATTTTTGAGGGTAATGTATCGTAAATATAAAATTTTAGTAATTTTTGTGTAAAGACGCAAAATAACGATTTTAGCAAAATTGGTACATTCTAGCAAAATAGTTATAAGGATAAAATTTTTGTTGGTTTAGTAAGTCCAACATTTGTTATCGTTTTTTTTTATTTTTTATTATTAATCCCGTTTTTGAGGTTAATTTTATGACTAACTAAAGATTTATTGTATTTCGGTTTAATCGAACAAATTAACAATTTTAAGAAAATTGATGCATTTTATAATAAAAATTATTAGAGTGAAATGTAGTTTAGATCATTAAGAACAAGTTTGGTTATAAACAATTTTTAAAAAAATCATTTTTAACTACAATTTTTGAGTTTAATGATTCGAAAAAAATAAAATTTTAGGAAATTTTGTGTAAAGACACAAAATAACGATTTTAGCAAAACTGGTGTATTCTAGCAAAAATAGTTAAAAGGTTAAAATGGTTATTGGTTTAGTAGGCACAACTTTTGTTATAAACAATTTTTGTATTTTCATTATTAATCCCGGTTTTGAGGTTAATATTTCAATTAACTAAGATTTATTAATCGGACAAATTAACGATTCAACGCAGATTGGTGAGTTTTATCAAAAAAATTATTAAGGTAAAATATTGTGTAGATCATTGGGAACAACTTTTGTTAGAAACATTTTTTTAAATTATTGTTTAAAATTAGAGTATTTGAGGTTATTATGTCGATTAACTAAAGATTTACAGTATTTTGGTTTAATCGGACAAATAAACAATTCTAGTCAGATTGGTGCGTTTTATCAAAAAAGTTATTAAGGTAAAAAATTGTTTAGAACATTACGGATTACTTTTGTTATAAACATTTTTTAAATTAATACTCTAAACCTTAGTTTCTTTAGATTATTAGTACCACAAACCAAAAATTGCTAATAACACAATCAAATTATTTAATTTTAATACCAGTTTTGATTTTATTTATATTATTTATGTGCATAAAACTAAAACTTTTTAATAATATCAATACTTATTTTATTTTTTACATTGATATTTTATGTTTTTTTTTTAATAATTTTCATATTTCTCGTGTTTTTTCATATATTTTCTTAGTTTATTTCTTCTCAATTCAATTCCATATAGAATTTTTGTTGTAATCTTTAATTTTCTTTAACCAAGTCCTAAAAAACACCACAGGGTATCAATTTCCATAAAATTATTTTTAATTAGAACTACACGTAAATACAAAACTCACGCAACCATTTCTTTTCTTAACTTCAACTTAACTCCAACTCAAATCTTGAAACCTACAATCGTTTTTTTACTCACAAATTTATTCTGGGATATTTTTTCCGTAGATTTCGGTTGATTGTGATGGAAATGTGTTGGCTGAACCTCATTGGGGGTGTCGTTAAATTCTCGGACACACGCAGCGCAACTTTCGTCCAATCCAATAGTAAACCAGACGAAAACGAAGCCTGACCATTTTTATTTCTTGGAAACTCGCTGGAGAACGACAACATGGTCACCCTAATCATCTGAAAACCAAACCCAAACCAAAAACAGGTATGAATAACACAAAATCATAAATTATTGTTGGGTTAGATCATCAAATGACATCAAAACACATAAAATCAATAAAAAATAAATAAAAAACTTGAAGAATTCACCTGTTAAAATGAAAAACAAATTAAAAAAAAACAAAAAGTATAAAGTATAAAGAAAATAGTTAAAAAATAAAGAAAAAACTAACGTATATTCGGTTGCATACTTTAAAACGTCACATTATATTAATTTTCTATTATTGTATGCAACCAAATACACATTTAATATCAATCAAGTAAAATTTCAAAATATATTTCATTTAAAGAACAAACCACTTAAATATAAACAAAAACTTTACGTATATTAAGTTGCAGACAAAAAAATATAATTTTGCATTAATTTTTGGGTATTGTAGGCAACCAAAGATACATTTAACGTGAAAAATCTTCAAAAATTCATTAAATAAATAATTTTTTTATTCCATGAATAAAAATAATTTATAACACAACAATTTATATTTAATATCCTGGTATTGTATGCAACCAAACATACAAATAACTTTAAAAAACTTAAAAAAAACAATAAATTTCGTAAAAAATTAAAATTTAATTTTTATTTGAATAAAAATAACATAGATACATTTGAATTAATTGTATAATATAAAACATGATTTTTTAATCATTTTTTTTTGAATTGTATGCAACTAAACATACATTAAACATTAAAAACTTTAAAAATTCATTAAAAAAACATAAAATTTTATTTTATTTTTTTCTAAATAATAATGACAAAATTCATTTGATTTAAAATAGATATCAATAAGACAATTGATGATAAACAAAAACTTAATGTATTTTTGGTTACATACAGTAAAACATGATTTTTCATTAATTTTCTTGTATTCTACATTTAACTTTAAAAATTTAAAAAAATGCATTAAACAATGAATTATTTCATTAATTTTTATTTAAATATCTAAAAATTGAGTTTGTAAAGTAAAAATCTAAATTTTGGTAATGACTGTACTTGAATTTTTGGTGTTTCAGCTCCATTTTAATGATTCCCTGTGTGAGTGTGCGTGTGAGATTAAATTATAATACAACTCCATGCGGGACTGTGAAGAGCTCTGAGACTTTCTCGTCAAGTCACAAAACAGAGGCGTCATTGAAATTGAATTATAACGTGATAAAACGAACGTGCGTCGCGTATAATCGTCCTCCCATCATATCATTTCGTTTAAGTAGCAACTCTAAACTGTGTATAGAAACTGTTCATCCACGTTAGATAAACAACCAAAGCCAAATGCTACTTTATTCGACTTGCCATCAAAAGCATTCATTCCATCATCTTGGTTCTCCTTGGTGTGTCTTTGATGCGCTGACATCCGTTAAGACATCATCTGTACTTTCCGTCGGAAAGCGAAACTCACTTATACGAAGGACGTCACAACAGACGAAGACTGTTTAGTTTGTTAAGTTGTGTGTGAAACAGTTGACTGTTTGAATTTAATTGAATTTAGATAAGAGTCAACAAGAGAACAAACAAGAAGTGTGTGTTCTGTTTTTGAGAGTGTTAAACTTTGATAGGACAAAAGTTAACAAATGAAGGGACAGAATAATCTTTGTTCTATATACATGCAAATAGAAGATTGAACAGTGGAACACTCTGTTTGTGCTGAGAGGAGAATGGGAGATATGAGGACTGGGGCGAACAGTAGCTGCTTAAAAGTTTACAGTTTATAGTGTTCGTGTTATCCGAAGCACACAAGCACGGCGGAGGCCATTACGCGTAAAAGGCATTAAATGGCGGGTGGATTTTAGTGGTCGTTGTAAAATTTGAATTTATAATGAAAAGGGGTTTGTTGTGCGGTATATTTTCGTTCATAGAGTATATTTACACAAAAATATAAATATAAACATATTTTAAGCATTTTGTTATCAATTATATCAACTTTTGTTTTTTTTAATTATTAATTTCTATTAGTATTCATTAAGTTTTGCAATTATAAATTTTTAATTTATTTGATCAATAAATACATATAGTGTATCATTGTTTTCCAGAATCTTTTGTTTTATTTTGTTATGTTTTTACGTTTTTTAAAGTTTGTTTCACTTGTTTTTATAAGTTTTGTGTTTTCTCAAACCTTAAGTACCGCCCCATTACGTCACAGGCTGCAACTTTGTGTTACCAACCAATCAGTATTTACTAATCCAACTGGAATAATTTAATACAACCAATGAGTGATTCGTATTTATGCTGATTTGAAAAAAACGCATGCGCAGTATGATGACCACGCCCATAATTCTACAAACAAGTTAAGAAAACAAGTGTTAAATTAACTGTTTACATTTTTGATATTATTTATTGTGAATTATAATTATAATTATAATTAGTACATTGTAAATTGATTTGAATTAAAGTTTTCTGTAATTTTTAATTGTTGGTGTTTTCATGTTGATCAAATACAAACACAATCGATTGAATGAAAACAAACGGAACTAGGCTATTCGGTGTGCTATATAATCATAATCATAATAATAATAACAACACATAATGCATTATATGTGACAATAAATACGATCAGCACGTAAAGTTTAATTTATCGCACGCTTGGCAATTAATTTTATTGCGCTTATATCTTGTTTATGTATTTTGTATTTTCACATTCGTTTGTTTTATAGAAATTCATCAATGTTTAAATATTATAAATATTTTTAATTTTTAAAAATTTATATTACTAAATATTAATTAATGTAAGTTATAAGTTAACAAACAATTTGTGGTTTAATCCGAACTGGTGCATTTTAGCACAATAACAAATTTTGTTAAGAACATGTTTTAATGGCAAAGATAGATATATTGATATATATTTAAGGATGAATTATTGTTTTAGTTTGTAAATTTTACGACTTTGTAAGCATTTATTACAAAAATGATGTTTTTAAAACAATTGGTACGTTTTAAGAAAAATAATTATAATAAACATCAATTTTATAAATAAATATTTATAATCTATATTGTTAATATTTGTTTATATTTATATTTTGTATGAAATAACTCCTTAAAAAAATTAATTTTAAAATTTTAAAAAAATCGAATTTTATTTTTTTTGTTTAAACAATAGTTTAGAGTCATAAAAATATAATGCCGTTTGTTTGATTAGAAAAAATCAATTTAAAATGGTTCAATTGTTGATTTTACTACTGCGTCGGCTGTAGGATTAAAGCGCTAGTCAAAACTTTAAACGCTCATATCTAAATACTACATTTTTTAAGTTCCAAAGACAAATAACTCAAACAATTTTCAACTGAATGACTTGAAATTTGGTATACATCTCGAAATATACATTGTCTTTAAATAAACGTAATATATTTGTAATATATTGCATCGTTCATTTTTTATTAACAATTATAGTACAATTTTTGAAGCAAATTTTTAATTTTTACTTTATAAGTGCGCCATTTTGGCAAAAATTTATATATCGCAAAAATTCTACGTAGTTTTGTAGCAATAGTTCTAATACATAATTAGAAAAAAATAGGTTTTATAATAATTACAAAAATTGTTCGTCTTGAAGTGGACACCGGAAAAAAATACACGTCATCGGAAAAAAGCTGTATAGCCGCCATTTTGAGATAATTTGTTTCAAAAAAATTATTGTAAATACTCACTAACATCTATAATAAAAACACGTTACTAAAATTTTGTTTTATTTTGTAGTATTTCTGCAAAAAAATTCCAAAAACATTTTTTTATTTGAGCAAAATATTCACTAAATATTACTAAAAGAAATTGGTATATTTTAACTAAAAATATCAATTTTAAAGTGTTAAACTTATAAAACCTATTAAAATTTTATTTGGTTGCTTATTTATTATATTTTTGAATTTTTAACAAAACTGGTGCATTTTGGAAAAAAAAAATAAGAAACATTATTTAACATTTCTATTAAATTTTTCAATTTTTGATGGTTAAAGTAAAAAAAATATATTTTAAGACACAAAACTATCTAATATATAATATAAAATGTAAAAATCTTATTAATTCAAAATATTAATAATATTATCCATGAATAAAACAAAATATATACAAAATCTTTCTTATATAAAACGCGTCCTGCAATTATAATGCGTACAGCCCGCATGTCACGCCGTACAGTTAATTTTAATCGTTGTTTAATTAATTTATTGTGTGCCCTATAATAATTAAACGCTGCTGGAGCGTGTTAAGCCTAGTCACCCGATAAATTTAATTTCAATTTGAAGATAATGACTTATATGTTCATACAATCACAACAATTAATAAATTCAAACTAACTCGATTGAATTAATCAACAATTAAATCAATTACACAATTACAATCACAATCAAAACAATTATTTATCAATTACTACCTGCAATAAATTTAATTTTAATAAATACGAAAAAAATTAAAAAATGTATTTGAGAGATGAAATAAACTCAACCAAAAAATCAAATCAAAGAACGAAAAGTTGACATGAAAACCGACAACATCGCTTTTTCAGTTTTCGGTCGATGGCTGCCTCTGTTTCTTCCTCTGCTCTGCCTCTGCTTCTGCCTCTTTCACTGCCTTTGCCTGAAATGTGACTGTGAGTTGAATGTTCATGGCGGGGAGGGCCAGGCGGATAAATTATGTGACAGCTGCCCATGGATAAAACATGACTGGTTTTAACGTCAAGACCCTTCGTGTGTTATTTTGTGTTATTTCACAGTGTGCGTTCCACAAAATGAAAGACAAGGATAAAAAGCAAAGGAAGAAAATAACAAGTTAAAAGAAACAAAATCACAAAGCTTCAAACTTTAGAAAAAACAAAAAACCAACCAAAAATTTTGTAGGTTAAATGTTTGTCTAATAAAACAAAACACAAATCTAACCTAAAAGCTGAGTGTGCAAACCGTCCATTGTGCTTGTCAGCTCTTATCTGGACTGAAACCTAATTTAGTTAACGTTTATGCGCGTTACTGTTAGCTCAAGCATATCAAATAAAGTTTTATTCATCTGTGCGTTACTACAACATACACTACATCCTTCAAATTCTTTAATTTTGTCAAAAAACAACAAACATAACCTTAAAACTTTGTTTCATGTCGTAATACACTATCATAACCTCAAAAATTCATTGTTTTGTAATTTTTTGTGTTTTAACCTCAAAATTTTGGATTAGTAATACTTAGAATTGAAACACATGGTAGATTGTGAATATCCGCTGGCGCATAGAAACGTCGGATTGTAGGAAGGCGTCGTTTACGAAGAACCGGAGCAATATAAAGTCTGAAACTCCGAAACGCTTCGCTCAATTCGTCCAAACGAAAATGCCCGCGCGCGCGGCAGATTTAACGCTTGCTTCACGTCCACCACGCTTCCAACAAAACACACACCCACGTAGAATGTTACATACATTCATGGTATGTTACGTAGCGAGACGTGGGTTCTTGTGTGTGTTGGTGAGGACGCCGACGGTTTATGTCCGCTGATGCCGCGCAAAAACGAACACAAACACGCGCTGCATAAATGCTTCGGCACGTTAGCAATCTACGAATCTACGAATCTGCCAACTTACGTAACAAATATACAGGCTCATACAAAATTATTTGATATAACACACATAACCTTAATTATAACCTTAAAAAATAACACATAACCTCAAAACTAACACAATTTAATAAAAAATCGTGATTTTTTGTTTGTTTTTTGTGATTTGTTTTTGGAAGTGAAATTAAATTAAATATTATAGGGTGTTTTGGCGTTTCAGGGTTGTGTTGAAGGGTGGGAGTTGGAATTTAATTACTTAAATCTACGATGGTGGCTCGAAGGGCTGGAAATGAAGGGATTGTTTGAGTTTGTTTGGTGCTGACTGTAACTACGAGTGAGTGAAGGCGTATTATCAACATTATGTGCACGCGCCATGCAGACCACCACCCTCTGATATTCAATTATATCGAAGCAATCTACGCTAAGAGGGGAAACGTGTTCCTGTTCCAGGAAAAACGCCATAAATCTGTACACACTGGTGCCACGTTGCCATTTACGTTGCTAACTTGTACAAATAGTAAATAACAAGCGAAGACGTTTATTTCATTCGATATATTCACAAAGTACACAAATATACTTTAGTGAATTAGTAAATTAGTAAATTAATTTTGGTCCTTTGTCCTGTCATTTTATCCTTATATACTAATATATTTATTACGTTTTGCAAGGACCGCATGACAGAAAATGATCATTTTGGAGGTCCTGCTATAAAATATTAACAAATTGTTTTTAAAAAAATTATTTTTATAATTTTTTTGATATATTGTATACTTTTCATGTAATTTGCAATAATAAAATAGAATCATTAAATTTGATAAGAGTTTTCACATATTTTTTGATATTTAATCACAAAAAACTATAATTCGCAATTAAAATATTAAAACATTGTTTCAACAAAGTAGTATAAAATTTTATTGTTAACATTTTATCTTAGATTTTTTGAGACAAAGTATCAATTTTATTTAATTTACTAAAAAATTTTAAAAAAATTAATGATTTGATGACAATAACTGCCCAAAACTGCAATTTAAAATTTTGATATCAAAACATAGTTTAAACAACAATTTTGTAAAATTTTATTGTTACTAATTGATCTTCGTATAATTTTTTTTAAATAATGTATGATTTTTATGTAAATTGTAATAATAAAAAAATCGTAACATTTTATGTGATTTTTTACATCGTTTTTGTTATTAATACACAAAAAACTCTAATTTGCAACAAAGATAGCAACAAATTGTTTAAACAAAAATTGTGTAGAATTTAATTGTTAATTCTTTATCTTAGTAGCAATAATAAAAAAATCATTAAATTTTATGAGAGTTTGCATGCATTTTTTGATATTTAATAACAAAAAACTCGAATAAAAATATTTAAAAAATATTTCAACAAAGTTGTGTAAAATTTTATTGTTTTTATCTTAAATGTTGTTTTAAAATCGTACCAATTTTATTAAATTTTCTGTAGAAGAAAAAATCAACGATTTGTTCACAATAAACAGCTCAAAACAATTTACAATTTAGATATCAACCCCTTGTTTGAACAAAAATTTTATAAAATATTATTGTTAATAATTCATCTTGGTAAACTCGTTTGTAAAAAATAATGCATTATTTTCATGTAATTTGTAATAAAATAAAAAATCATAAAATTTTATGTAAGTTTCCACATCGTTTTTGACATTAAAACCCCAAAAACTTTAATTTGCAACAAAGATAGCAACCAATTGTTTAAACAAAAATAGTGTACATTGTTTTGTTAATATTTTATCAAAGTAACATTTTTTTTAGAATCTAATTATTTAATTTGCTAAAACATACAAAAAATTCCAGATTAAATTCCTAATAATCCTAATATCCTAATTCATTTTATCTTAGAATCCACCAGTTGTGAAAAACTTAAACTTCTCATTGCTTGGAGCACATTTTAAAATTAAAACTTAAATTTCAATTCTTATAAGTTTGATGGTGACGTGGCAACAAAGTTAACATTCAAAAGCCTCTTTTAGTCTTTTAAATTAATACAGTTCTAAAGACCCTTCAAAAAACCATAAATTTCGTCTCCTGACATTCATTTTGGTTCATTTCTTGCACTGGCAACGTTTGACGGTGCGTTACTAATGCTCGCATTTCTATTCGTTGCCTTAAATCTTGCATTCGCCATGCAACTTGAAGTCTTCAACTCAAGTCGTATCCTGCCTTCAAAAAAGGCACCCTAAATCTTTTTCACATGCATGGGGTAATGGAGTTTTGGGGTGCATTAGGGTGTGGTGCGTCAAAAGTATCTGAAATGTATTCCGAATGTGAAAATGTCAAATTTTTAAATTATTACTTTGATTTTATGTCTTCATCTCCATTTCTTTTTTTTTCATTGGAAAACTTGCTATCGTTACTTAGTTACCATAGTTTTGGGTGGTTTTAAGACGTGTAGATTAGCGAAACATGTTTGTGAAAAAATGAAACATGTGAAACTGCTCAGAGAAATATAAAATGGAATATAAAAACAAGGGTGGTATACATTGGAGTTTTTGTTTGGTTGACAGATTTAGGTGGAGTAAAACTATAATTTCATCTTATAATGAAAGCATTAGTTTAGTTTAGGTTTGTTTAAACCCAACTAAAACCTTGTGTGAGTTTTTTAAAATTAAGTTGTTTATTTTTTTATTCTTTAGTTTAGGATTGGGCATTTAATGTTAATACATTTGTATTTTATGTCATTGTTGATATTTTTATTTTCAATTGGTGTTTTTTGTGCTTTATTATTTTTTTAAAACGCATGTTGAAATTTATGTTTTTTTTCTTTATTATAGCAAACTACACAAAACTAGTACAATTTCTTGAGATAAAATGTTAACAATATGATTCTATACAATTTATATTAATTATTTTTTTATTATTTTAATTGCTAATTGATGTTTTGTTTGGTTAAATGACAAAAATAATGGTAAAGTTTCATCATAATTTTATGGATTTCTGTATATTGTTACAAATTCCGCAAAATTGGTGCGATATACCTTCCCAAAAATGTTATTAAGATAATATATTAGCAATAATATTCTACACAACTTTAGTTTAAATAATTTTTTAATATTGTTTTTAAAAATTAGAGTTTTTAGAGTCAAATATTTTGTTAAAACTAAAATTAACATTTTTGATTTTATTATTATTATTGCAAATTACACAAAAATGGTACACTTTATGAAAAAATGTTACCAAGATAAAATGTTAACAATAAAATTTTACACAATTTTGTTTAAACAATTTTTTGATATCTTTAATAAAAATTGGTGTTTCTTGCTTTTAAGTATCAAAAATAATAATACGGTTTCATTATAATTTTATAGTTTTCTTTATAATAATACAAATTTCACGATATTGGTGCGTTTTACAAAAAAATGTTGCTAAGATAAAAGATCGGCAATAAAATTTTACACAATTTGTATTTACACATTTTTTGATATCTTTCTTTCAAATTGGATTTTTTAAGGTTTAAATGTCAAAAATAATGGTAAGGTTTCATTATAATTTTATGTTTTTTTGTATATTGTTACAAATTCCGCAAAATTGGTGCTATCTACCCAAAAATGTTACTAAGATAATATATTAGCAACAAAATTTTACACATCTTTTGTTTAGATAAATTTTTGATATTGTTTCGGCAAATTAGAGATTTTATGTTTTAATGTCAAATATTTTGTTAAAACTAAAATTAAAATTTTTGATATTATTATTATTGCAAATTACACAAAAATGGTACACTTTATGAAAAAATGTTACTTAAATAAAATGTTAACAATAAAATTTTACACAATTTTGTTTAAATAATTTTTTGATAAATTTAATAAAAATTGTGTATTTTGCTTTTAAATGTTAAAAATAATAATACGGATTCATTATAATTTTATAGTTTTCTTTATAATAATACAAATTTCACGATATTGGTGCATTCAACAAAAAAAATGTTGCTAAGATAAAAGATAGGCAACAAAATTTTACATATTTATATTTACACAAATTTTGATATTTTAATTGCAACTAACAATTTTGACCGTGTAAAAATAAAAATTATAATAAAATCAACACAAAACTTTAAATTTTCTTTAATTGTTATCAAACAAATACCAAAAAACTAAAAAAAAAATCACCTTTAACTAAACCAACTAAACATATTTTCATTTTATTCTCACAATTTTCATCCATCTTATTACCCAACCACTAAAAAAATAATAATATTCATAATATACACGCATAAATTAACCAAAAACCGAATAATAAATAATTCTTTGTATTTTCCAGTTCTGCCTCCTTGCGTGTTGACTGTTGATTCCTCCTTTTTTCTCCTACAATAATTCTTGAGGCCAAGTTCACGCAGCGCTCTTCGAATTTAACCCAAAGAACATGGTTACTTATGCACACGCAACACGCGCGCCATCGCCGGATTATAAATATTAATGTGGAGCGCCCCGATGCCCCCGGTATAAATATATACGCGCCACAACGACGTCGCAACGCCTCGCCAAGAAAAGAATAAAAAAAACGAAACAGGTAAAACGAAAAAATTCCGAACACGAACCACATACGAACGTTTCTCTCGGGCAGCCCATCAACCATCAACATCAAGAAAGAAAGACCTATGAATATGTATTATTCAAGGCGAGCGACCCGAGGCGAACGAACCAACATTTGTTTGGTTCTCGCTGCAGTCAAACACAAAAGACATGCCGCCATTACACAAAAACTGAACCGAAAAAAAATGTTACAATAATTTCAAAGTTTTCTTACTAAAAATTTCTAGTTAAAATAAAAATTAGAACAAACTAAACTACATAACTAACATAAAGTTAAGGGTTGAATATAAGGGTTGATATTGTATTACTCCACACTCATTGTTTGTTTTTCTTGGTGTCACAAATTTTAGAAAGCGAAAGTTTGTTTTGGTTTCACACTTTTTTGTTTTATTTGACTTTAAAGTATTAAAGTTGCATTGTCAACCCTTAAAGGGTGAAACCGGCGTGTTAAACATTCGAAATACATTTTTGGGTATACATACAACGCTTGTGCAATTCGTTTTAAAGCATAAACTGCACGGTTGTAAAAATAAACAGACAACAAAACAATTTACAGAAGTTCAGGGTGTATAAACCACAATTGTCGGTTTGTCAAAGGGTATAAACAAAAAATAACTACTGAATTACCTAAATACAAATTTTTTTTAAGTTAAAATTTCAGTGACGTGAGCTTAACCTCAAATTTTTTAGCTCAAAACCAACATAACCAACAAAAAATTCAAAATAATTCATTTTTTTAGTAAATTGTTTTGTATTGTATGATATTGTAAAAATTGTTTAGTTATTTTTTGTTTTCTTTACTTATTACTTATCTGCCTTGCGTGTTCTTTGTTCGGACGCGTTTGTAGCACCGCTAAAAGTCACTAATTATTCATTGAAGAGCACAAAGGCACGATGAAGTAAGTACAAAGCCAGACAATGCCGCTCGAATTGCGTTAATTGAATGCGCAAACTAGCGATGAGCAGCTTGTGCATGCATGAAAAAAACCATTTGGGTTGAGGATGGTGAAGAATCATGGGTTGGAGACCACAGTCAAAGTCAATACGAGTTGCAATGTGTGGAGGTAGACGAACAACAATGAAACGGTGACCGACGGTAAGTGATTAATGGTTATAACGCGGTATAAAAATTAGTTACAACAAAAATTTAATTTTAATTGTAATTTATTTTAATAATTTAAATTATTGCGTTAATTATCATATTATTTTCTGTTTATTAAGTTGTTATGATCATTATTTTTTGTTTATTTCTTTTATTTACTTCGTTTGTTTGTTTTTTTTTTTTTTTTTTTTTTGTTTGGGGGTTTTGTTTTATGATTAAAAGATTGATAAATTATGATATTAGTAAAGACATGAATGACATGATAGGGTATGACATGCAAACACATAAAATGTGAACTAATGTAATGTAATGTGTTTATTGTTCAAAATGTTTGTGTGGTTTGGATGTTTTGGTTGTTAGAACATTAGAATATTAGGTACACATTACATTTATGACTTTAATCAGTGTTTTCATTACAATTATGATAATTACGTGTTGGGTTTACATTAATTTTTGTTTATTGTGGTTATACTTACAATTTATTAGGCTTTTTTTTAATGAAAAATTAAAGCATTACGTTTTATTTCTGTGATCATTTTGTTTTCTTACAGAAAATGTTGAATATATAATAAGATATTTAATATATTTTATTGATTTTTTTTAAATATAAAAGTATAGTAATGTATCAATATATTCTATTTTATTTTATTTTTTTATTGTGTTTTGTTTATAAATTATTTACAATAACAGCACAAATTAGGTTTTTTTTTCGATTAAAGTTTGTTTTTTCACTAACAAAGTTGATTATCTGTTATGATATTTGATATTTTTTATTGATCATTAAAAATTATAAAAGATTATTAGTTTGTCAACATTTTCCATTTTATTCTGTGTTTTTATAATGCTTTGTTTATAAATTATTTATATTTACAACACATGTTAGGTTTTTTTTGTGATGAGTTTGCTTTCTCAATAAAAAATGTTGGTTATCTGATAAGAATTTTAAAATATTTTAACATTCAACATAAAATATAAAAGGTTATTTATTTATCAATATATGTCATTTTGTTTTGTGTTTTTATAGTGCTTTGTTTATAACTTATTTATAAAAACATCGCAACTTACGTTTTTTTTAAATAGAAAAGTTCGTTTTCTTACATAAATGTTGAATATCTCCTAATATTTTTGAAATATTTTAAAGACCTTTATAAAATATAATAGGTTATTTATTTATCAACATTGTTCATTTTATTTTATAGTTTATAGTGCTTTGTTTATAAATTATTTATAAAAACATCGCAATTTACATTTATTTAAATAGAAAAGTTCGTTTTCTTACATAAATGTTGAATATCTCTTAAGATATTTGATAATTTTTACCGATATTCACAAAATATGTAAGATTAAAAAATTTTTAATGTTTATCATTTTATTATGTGTTATAAACATATTTTGTTCATAAGTTATTCATTAAAACATTACAACTTATTTATTTTTTGAAAAACAGTTTGTTTTCTCATACAAATGTTGAGTATCTCTTAAGATATTTAGGATGTTTAAAAGACTCTTTTTAAATATAAAAAATAATTAATTCTTCTATATGTCTACATCATTTTATTTTGTGCTTTTATTATGTTTTGATTATAAATTATTTAGAAAAACGTTCCAATTTTTTTTTTGTTAGAAAAAGATATTGTTTTCTTGTAAAAATTGCTAAATATCTTTTAAAGCATTTAAGATATTAAAATTGTTCTTTAAAAATATAAAAGTTCATTAATTCCCAAACATTCTTGATTATTTTTTTTGTTTAATTATCAGACGTATTTTATATAATATTAATTTAAAAAAAATATAACATATAAAATTTCAGATTTAAGTATTAAGGTTATATCATTATTATTCTTTACTTAACTTACTTCTAACAGCTAAGAAATGAAATTTTAATGAATGAGTGTTTCCGTTGGACGTAATTAAAAATAATTTACAACTTCATCCATCGAACGAACTAAAGTCATGGCTGTGTTCTATGTCCTTAGCTTGAGACATGAATTTTATTTCCTTTTTATTTTTTTCATTTTTTTTTCTTTCCTTCGTTCCATATATACTCATATACCTATAACATGCAAGCTTGTGCTTGTCATTCACCTACATAAGTCCCAACGTTATTTATTTTTATTTATTTAGATAAGGTGGAAAAATAACGATCGAAATGAACTTGTTATGTGGTAAGCTGTGAGTATTATTACCAGTTACCAAAACGTGGTGTTTGTTCGTTTGTTGGTTATTAGGTTATAATCAGCTGTTTGCACCTAATAATAACTTAATTTTACTAACTAAAATAATGAAAACATACAAAATATTCTAGAAAATATGTCAGTTTATAATATAGATAAAAAACAAAAGCTTTCTAAAAAACAAAACGTATTTTATCAAGAATTTATATTTTTATTTAAATATTTATTATATTATTATTGATTAGAATTAAAAAAATTATTTAATTATCTAATATATTTTAGAAGATAACTAAAGTTTTGTAAAGAAACAAATTTAATTCGAAAAACAAATTATGAAATTATTTTGTACATAATTATTAAACGAAACACAATAAAATCACAAAGTAAAGAGGAAGTTATGAAGAAATTAAAAGCCTTTTGTAAGTTTAAAAGATTTTTCAAATATCTCAAATATGTTGGAAGATATTTAACTTTTTGTGTAAGAAATCAGCAAAATTTTTTCGAAAAAATTTTATTGTTGAATTTTCCTAAATAATTATTAAATTAAACAAAATAAAAATAAACAATAAAATAAATATTGTTAAAAATATTATTATATTTCATATAATAAATAGATTTTGTAAATACCTTAAATATTTTCAAAGATATTAAATGTTTTAATAACAAAAACATTTTTCTAAAAAATTAATATAGTTTCTAACTAATTGGTAAATAATTAATAAATAAAATGCGATAAAAACACAAAATAAAATTTATAACAACCATAAATTAATAATCTTTCATATTTTAAAAGAAAAATTCAAAAATCTTAAATATTTCCAACGATATTTACAATTTTATGAAAAAAATCCAATTTCTTATAAAGTTAAGTAATTTCATAGATTACCGCATATAATTAATAAATTAAACACCAATTAAACACTAATTAAATTAAAACGTGTAAAAAAATTAACGTTCTTTTAGATTTAAAAAACATTTCATAAATATCTTAAATATTTTAAAAGTTATTTAATATTTTATTACAAAAAAAAACAAAGTTTGTCAAGAAATCACCGAGTTTGTTCAAATTACTATAATTATTACTAAACAAATCATAATAAAAACATAAACTAAAATTAATAATAACTAAAAATTAGTTCACATTGACACAATTTGGTTTACACAAAAAAAAATTAAAAAATATTAAATATTTTCAAAGTTATTGATTATTTTGTATAAAAAATCAAAATTTTTACAAATAATTTTGGAACTAATGACTATAAGAACACAAAATAATCTAAAAATTGTTAAGAAATTCATAATTTTTCATATTAGAAGAAAAAAATCATAACGCAAGTTGATGTTCAAAGTCTATAGGCATAAGATGGAAGCTTTGAACTTGAATCGAAGCTTTTGAACATGAACCCGTAACCCGTATTATAAAATCCCGCACAGCGGAATGAAGAATCGACTTTAATGACCCGCCACACGTTTCAGTCGTAAATTACGCTCGAAACATTTTTACAATCAAAAACTCAGTCGAAAGGCGTACCAAACGAACGCACCACTCGCCGTTGTGTGTTCTTGTAAAGAACACAACGTTCCAAAGCTTTTCACTCTGTTTCAACTCTGTTCACATGCCATATTCTCACAATTTTTTCTTCTCCTTTTTAATAAACAATCACACCAAACTTATAAACCATAAAATATTAAATTACTAATTAATAATATGAATCAGAGTATGAAACTCAATAAAACAAAAGAAAACCAGAAAAAAAACAATTTTTGTTTTATTCCGTAACAAAACAAAACAACGAAAAAACAAATGCCAAACTTATATTAAATTGTTTATTTTGTTTTTTTTTGTTTTGTGAATTGTTTAAATACAAATTAAAAGAAAAAACGTTTTGGAAACGTTTTGAAGCGAAAAAAACGTCTGAAAAGCATGTGCAGGCGTTTGGAGTTTCGCCGAAAAGGCGCATTTGGATTGCTCAAGTAATTAACACCTATGTAAGAAATTCCATAACCAGCTGCGGCCGATTCCGGCGGCGGTGCGACATTAGTGCGCTTTTGTGCACCGGCGCGCAAAGCTTTAGTTCTGCACCGAGGTCCGAGTGTTTCATACACACAATACCGACGCGCGCGCGCAGAAAAGCACATTATAACACGTCCAAGGATTAAATTCACAACCTGACAACGGTACTAACGGGATTACCGTGCAGAAACAAACAATGTGTGTTAGAATTTAGAATTCGCTGGAATTATTAGCACGAGAAAACTCGCCAAAGCGCTTAAAAACTAAAAAAAACAGTTTAAACGCCTTAAAGTGACTTAAGTGACTTGATATAACTTTAAATGACTTAATACCTCAAACAATAACAACAATAACTAATAAAAGTTTGTTTTACTTTAAAAAACGAATAATTACAGTTGTAAATTGTAAACCATAACATTTTTTGGTTATTTTTTTGTGATTTCGTTAAGTTAACTTAAATATTTTTGGTTAAACTCAACAAAATGTCACCGACGGATGCAGGATGTACACATTTCATTTATTTTTTGTTTGGTTCAACGAAAAACTGCTAGTGAACCTATGGTGGTGTTTCATCCCTCTGTTTGTAAGTCTGTAAGTCGTAAAATGTAAAATTTTTGTTTTACTTTTTTTGGATTTTTGTTTTTTTTAGTTTTATTAGTTTTTTGTGTTTTTTCTTGATTGGTTTTGGTGAAGGTCCTCCATCTTTTAGGTTCAAGTCTTAAGTTTTGTTATCTGTGTTAGTTTTTTGGTGTTTTTGACGTTTGTAGCGTTGTTGGGTTGGTGCGGTGGGACGATAACGATCGAGTTTGGTTGGTGAGCTTAGACGGGTTTGGCATGTATGAGATAAAACTTGGCTTGGACTGAAAACCCGACAATAAATTCAAGCCTTATCTGAATTAGTCGCTGGCGCGCCTTTTATTCATCGGGCGGTCGTTAAAGTTAACCTATAAGTCTTGCAGCTTTTGCTACAAACAAAAAACAAAAGAAATAACTGAGAAAAAACAAAAAGAGAAATTTCAAAATATAGAAAATAAAGAATTTGATGTTTTGTCAAATGTTTGGGGTAAACACATTTAATATAAAGTCAAAATTGTATAAAAACGATTTAATATTAGTTCAGCTTTATATTTTTGAAATAATTTTTAAAATAATTTAAATAGTTTAAAAGATATTTGCTTCATTTTAAATAAAATAGAAGTTTTTGATTAAAAAAACGTTATTTGTTTTGTTTTTGTGAATAATTCTTAAACAAAATGAGATAACAACACAAAACAAAATAGAATATGTTTGGAAATTTAAGAATTTTTATAATTTGTAAAAATTTTTAAAATATTTCTAATAGTTTAGAAGATATTTAGCATTTTGTGACTATAAATAATATTTTGGTGAAAAAAACGTAATTTTGTTTTTAAAATTAAATAATAAACAAAATAAGATAACAACACAAAACAAAATGGAAATATTTAGAATATAATTATATTTATAAATATTGAAAAGATTTTTGAAATATCTCAAAGGGTTTAAAAGATATTTATTGTTATGTAAAGAACAAAAAGCAAAATTTTGGTATATAAAAAGTAAATGTTTTATTTTTTTGAAATAACAACTAAAGTAATTAAGATATCAACACCAAACAAAATGAAATATGTTTGGCATTTAATAATCTTTTAGATATTTAAAACAAATTTAAAAAATCTAAAATAATTTCGATGATATTTATCATTCTGTGAATAAAATACAAAGTTGTAGTAAAAAAAGTCGTATATAGTTTTGTTTTTGGCAATAATTATTAAACAAAATGAGATAGCAACACAAAACAAATTAAAATATGTTTGGAAACTCAAGAATTTTTATAATTTGCAAAGATTTTTAAAATATTTATAATAGTTTAAAAGATATTTAGCATTTTGTGACTATAAATAATATTTTGGTGAAAAAAGCGTAATTTTGTTTTTAAAATTAAACAATAAACAAAACAAGATAACAACACAAAACAAAATGGAAATATTTAGAATATAATTATTCTTTCAAATATTGAAAAGATTTTTAAAATATCTAAAAGGGTTTAAAAGATATTTATTGTTTTGTAAAGAAAAAGACAAAATTTTGGTATAAAAAAAGGTAAATGTTTTATTTTTTTGAAGTAATTACTAAAGTTATTAAGATATTTACACCAAACAAAATGGAATATGTTTGGCATATCCTAATTATTCAGATATTTGAAACAGATTTAAAAAATGTAAAAGAATTTAGGAGATATTTATGGTTTTGTGAATAAAAAACAAAATTATAGTGGATAAAAACTAAAAAAAGTTTTGTTTTTGTAAATAATTCTTAAACAAAATGAGATAACAACACAAAACAAAATGGATAATGTTTAAAAATTAATAATCATTTATATATTGAAAAAAAATTAGAAATCTGTAAAATAATTTAGGTGATATTTGATTTATTGTGCGAAAATCAACTTTTAGTTAACAACCACATACATTTTTTTACATTTTACTAAATAAATAATAAACAAAACATGGTGCTTAGGACAAATAAATTTTACAAACTAAACCAACTCATTATTTTTCATAATTCATGAAAAAAATTTAAATATTTTAAATATTTTCGGAGATATTTAATTTAAAAAAAAAGCACAAAATTTTTAAAATTTTAACTAAAGATACAAAACAAAATAAAGATTAATTCTGAATTAATATCTAATTATTTATTTAAAAAATATATATTTAATAAACTATAAATATTTTAAGGAATATTTAACCTGAAAATCTAAAAAACCAAAAAATTATAAATAATATGTGATGTTTATCAAAACTTGGCCGGTAACCAAACGACCAGGCAACGATTTATGATGGCGCACAAAATAACAAGTAAGAAGTAACAAGTAACAAGCTAAAAACAAACAAGCAATGCACGAAATGACGTATTAACGTACTGAGAGCTAGTTCCAGTTACTGTTTAATTTTACATTACACGTTGTGGGATAATAAATAACGAAATAAATTTCTTGGCTTCTTGGTGACTTCAACTTATACACCACATTATAAAATATTTAAAAACTAACTAACAAACAAAACGTTATTCCAGGTTAAGTTAACGTAAGTGAAGTTAACCTAAAATTATTTTTGCTTTAAATTTAGTGCAATTAGTTAGGTTAGAAGTTTAGTTTTCGTAAAATAAAAGTTAAGTCTGTGTTTATGACAAGAGTTATATTTAAATTTATTTGCGTTGTTTGTCTGACATAGATTAATTCAAGCATTTGAAAACAATAAACAGCTCATGACAATTTTTAACTGTCTATAGTGTTTGGTACCTACACAATGTTTGTGAGTTTCATTTTGAATTTTTATTGTAGACGTCGGCGGTGTTTAGTGTTTCGTTTTTGTGTTTGACTGTTTGCTCCCATTCACATCCTATTTTCGTGTTTGAAAACGTCGAAAAGTTCGAAACGTGCGATGTGAATGTTTACTCATTGAAAGGCGCAGCTTGTGTTTTGAATTCAGACAAACACTGACTAATTTTGGCACTCTAACATCACAGGATTTAGTCGATACCAGATTTACTTGTAAGTACAAATTTAGTCCCAAAAAAATATGGTTAGAGTTTTCTTTATATTTATTGAACCAAACCAGATAAAAACATAAATTATTATTACAAATGTTTTAACTTTAATAAGGCTTATGTATTAAATAGATTATTAAAATATTTTAAATATAATGGAAGATAATTGACTTTTTATCAGAAAAAACATAATATTTTATTGAAAAATTTAAATTTTTTTACATTTCACTTAATAATTGTTTAATAAATAGCAACAAATTATTATTTTATTATTTTAAAATATCCAGAGATTAAGGATCTTTTATATTTTAAAACGATGTTCAAGAAATTTTAATTTTATTACAAGATAATTAATGTTTTGTAAGCAAAAACACAATATTTTTGAGGAAAATGAATAATTTGTTACAATTTTCTCTTTAAAGACTTAACAAAAGATGACAAAAGCATTAAATAAAATGCAAAATGTACAGAAAACAATTAACTTTGCTATTTTGAAAAGATTTTTTATTTAGCTTAAATATGTTCGGAGATAATTGATATTAAGTTAGAAAAGACACCATGTTTTTATAAAACAAATGTAATATTTTCTTTTTCTTTTTTTCTTTAATTATTTATCACAACAAAACAAAGTTATGAAATAAACTGGATAATGTGTAAAAATAAATGGATATTTTTATTTTAATTTAACATTTAAAGATCTTATAAACATTACAGGATATTTAACATTTTTGTTAGGAAATCTAAATTTTAAGAAAAAAACAGGTAATTTTTTACTGTTTCCTAAATAAATATTAAATAAAACTGCAAAAATACATAAATCAACTTGGTAAATGTCTGGAAATTAACGGTATTTTATAGTTTGAATAGATTTCTCAAATACTTTGAATATTTTAAATGATAATTAATGTTTAGTATGCAAGAACTCTTGGTTTTCATGAAGGTCACAATTTTTTAAATAATTCTTAAACAAGACGAAATAAAAACATTAATTTCAGTGGAAAAGGTTTATCAATAAATGTTTTTCTATATTTTTGATAAATTTTTTGATTATCTTAAATTTATTCTGAGATATTGGACATTTTGTTAGAAAAAACACAACATTTTCATAAGAAAATGTAGTTTTTTTTATATTTAATAAAATAATTATTAAACAAAACGTAATTAAATTATTAATTAAGTAGAAAAAGGTCTGTTAATTAGGAATCTTAACTATTTTAAATCAAACTTTGAAATATTTTAAATTTAGTCGTTGATATTGAATATTTCGTAAGAAAAAAGAAAAAAATATGATGAAATAACGTAATTTGTTACAATTTTCTAAATAATGATTAAACAAAAATCAAAAACAATATAAATCAAGTAGGAAAATGTGTCTTAATTAAGGATCTATAATATGTTGAATAAAATTTTAAATATCTTGAATATTTGTGTAGATATTTGACATTTTGGTGAAATTTTGACGAAAAAACATAATTTATTATAAATTTCTAAATATTTAATAAACAATACCCAATCAAAACATGAATCAAAAAGGAAAATATATCTTAATAAAGGGTCTTTAATATTTTGAATAAATTTTTAAAATATCAAAAAAACGTAATTATTCACAATTCTTTAAATAATTAATAAACAATACAAAATAGCAACATTAATCAAGTAAGAAAATGCTTCTTAATTAGGAATCTTTAATAATTCGAATAAATTTCTTAAATATATTTAATATATTCAGAGAAATTTGACATTTTGTTGGGAGAAACACAAAATGTTAATGAAAGAACGTAATTTGTTATAATTTTCTAAATAATTAGTAAACAATACCCAATAAACACATTATTTAACAAAAGAAATATATCTTTATTAAGGGTCCTTAATATGTTGAGTAAATTTCTTAAATATATTTAATATATTTTGAGATATTTGACATTTTGTTAAAAAAACCACAAAATTTTGTGGAAAAAACGTAATTTGTGATTTTTTTCAAAATAATTACTAACCAAAAATGAACAAAAACATTAAACCAAAGAAAAGATGTTAGGAAATTATAATTTATTTATATTTGCAATATATTTTTAAAATATTTAAAATAATACATACAAAAAACCTATATTTTGTACACTTTTCAAACAAATTCTTACATAAACTGCTATAAAAACACAATATAAACTAGAAAACTTGTTTAAAATAAAAATTAAAATATTTATTTATTCCTAATTATTATAATATAAAATCTCGACAAAAACAAAACAAAACAAAATTCAGTTATAGGTTTCGGAAGTTCTAATTGGAAGTTATTGTGATTGTGAAATATTTTTATGGTTTACCGGCATTTATTTTTGACTCATACTTAGTCGTTAATTAGGTGTGATAGACAATTAAACTCAAATACTTTACGACGCTAACACACTGAAGAAAACGATGACTGACAACTTGCACTAGTAACTGACCAATAACCAAACCAGTTTTTTGTTTAAAGTCTCAAAGCAATAAATCAATGATTAAAATTTTAAAAAATTTAAAAAACGTTAAAAAAAACAATTGCGCAATAAATAAAAAAAAATCAAAATCACAAACAAACAAAATGTGTTTGTAAAAAAAAACAAAAACAAAAAAAACATTCTGGTATTTTTTTAAAAATTGTATCTAAAATATTTTTGTTTTTATTTTATATTAATACTTATTGTTAATAAAAATAAATTAAAACCAGTTTTTAATGATGGCAGAACGAAACAGCAACAACATGTCCGCCTGTGTCGGCTCGTAGATCGCATGCGCGCGAATATCCCGACGCTGGCTGACGCATTTCGATTGCTTCCAACCGGCGGCGGGGACTTTCCTTCGAAGCCACCAAACAACGCCGACGAACCAAACTCACAACAACCGACGCGTGCGCCCTGAACCGACGTCGTATCTGCACCGCGGCGGGCGTAACCATCTCGCTGTCGACATTGCCACGGCCCGCAACTCCGGATGACCGCCGACTGTCATGGCTTCGGCATAACGGAATAAAAAAAAACCAACAAGTTTACCACAGCCACAGTGTCAAACTAGTGCAAATCTAAACAAATTCATTCCAAGTTAGGAAATTTTCGGAGTAAAGTTCAGTGCTTTCCACCAAAAAAAAGAAATTTCAACATCCGACGGGTAAAATCAAGAAAAAGTGCAAACTGTGCTTCTCATTGTGTTTTAACGTTTGAACAAAAGGACACCAACAAAATCAAGAAAATCTACCCAAAAACAAAACTCAACTCTAATAAATTTGTGGTAAGTTAATAGTTTTATGATTATTTGCTATAAACAAATATTTACAGGTCTTAAATTTTTATTATTACAATAATTGACTTTAGTTACTGTTTGCTCATTATATAATTTATTAATTATTTATTGCGATGATTTGTTTATGATGCCCCTTGGCATTTGTTGTCATTTGTTGTCATTTGTTTTATTTCGTGTGCGTTGTTGTTTTGTTTTATGCGACGCGTGCTTTACATCAAGTGTTAATTCTATTTACATTTATTATTGTTTTTATTAAGTTATTAATGCGATTTTATTGTGCGTTATGGGGCACTTAATGATATTTTATATGCCACTTGGAATGAAATGTTCCATAGTGAAATGAATGGCATCATGACATGCCGTATCACGACATTGTGAACGATTTACAACTGCTCTAAAGTTGTTGTAATGTTGTAATGTAATGTGAGTACTCTAGTAGGTACCTAATAGTAATTGTAATAGTAAATTGTGTATTGTTACTTACATATCACACATCACAAATTTTACTTTAATTTTTTATGTTATTTCACCAATTGTTTCATAAATTAAATAAATATTAATGGAAATGCATTAAAAATATTTATTAAGTTGGAAAATGTGTTTTAATAAGAAAGCTCTTATTTTTCCAAGAAATTTCTTAAATATCTTTATTATATTTGGAGATATTTGACATTTTGTTAAGAAAAACATGAAATTTTGATGAAAAACATTAATTTGTTATATTTTTCTTAATAATTATTAAACAATACGCAACAAAAACATTAATTAAGTTGAAAAATGTTTTTTAACTATAACTCTTTAATATTTTAAATAAATGTCTTAAATATCTTTAATATATTTTGTGATATTGAAGATTTTGATAGAAAAAACACAAATTTTTGATGAAAAATCGTAATTTGTTACATTTTTTTAAATAATTATTAAACGATACGCAAGAAAAACATTACTCCAGTAGTAACATGTATCTTAATTAAGAATCTCTAATATTTTGCATAAATTTCCTAAATATCTATAATACATATAAAGATATTTTATGTTTTGTTGGGAAAACATGAAATTTTTATGAAAAATCGTTATGCGGTACATTTTTCTAAATAATTCTTAAACAATATGTAACAAAAGCATTACTTAAATAGTAAAATGTTTCTTTAGCAATACTCTTTAATATTTTAAATAAATATCTTAAATATTTGTCATTTTGTTAGAAAAAACACAAATTTTTGATGAAAAAACGTTAATTTGGTACATTTTTCTAAATAATTATTAAACAATACTCAACAAAAACATTAATTAAGTAGTAAAATGTTTTTTGAGCAATACTCTTTAATATTTTAAATACATTTCTTAAATATCCTTAAAATATTTGAAGATATTTGACATTTTGATAGACAAAACACAAATTTTTGATAAAAGACGTAATTTGTTACAATTTTCTAAATTATTATTAAATAATACGCAACAAAAACATTAATTAAGTATTAAAATGTTTCTTAAGCAATACTCTTTAATATTTTAAACAAATTTCTTAAATATTTTTAATATATTTGGAGATATTTGTAATTTTTTAGGAAAAACATGAAATTTTGCTGAAAAAACGTTAATTTGTTATATTTTTCTAAATAATTATTAAACTATACGCAACAAAAACATTAATCAAATAGTAAAATGTTTCTTAACCGCAACTCTTTAATATTCTTTAATATATTTAGAGATATTTCACATTCTGTTAGAAAAACACTAATTTTGGAATTGTTACTTTCAAATCATTTTAATTATTTACAGTATTTTTACAAACTTATTCTTAGTTTTAATTACAAAAGTTTATAATGTAACAAATATTAAAATTTGTTAATTAGTGATAAATTTTGATAAGATTGATGGTTGTTTTAAGCTTGAAATATAAATTTTATGCTTAAATTTTGTGATTTAATGCGTTAATGATGTTTGTAGGTGAGTAGTTATGTTAATTACCCAAAAAACTGGTGATTAATTTATGTTTTTTTTAGTTTATTGGTTAACTGTTTTGTTTGTATGGTTAATACTGAATACTATAAATTATCAATTATTGTTGTTGTTAATTTTAAAAAATGTATGGAAAAAATTTCAATTTTGTGGTTTAAATTGCCGCCATTTTGTTTTGAGTTCACTAAATTTAGTTATTTTTTCTTAAAGAGTTTATTACTTAAGTTTACTTAGTTTTAAAGAAATTTTCTTAAAATATTTTTTGTTAATTAGTAGTTTAAAGTTACTTTGTTATAAAAAACGTGTAAAATCGTGACATTTCTAGTTTGAGACGCCGCCATTTTGTTATATTTAAGTCAATGTGTATCAAATTTTGTACATAGCTTAAACATTATTATACTTACATATTGAGAATAATAATTACAATAAAATTATAGGTTATATTTAATTTGAGATATTAATATGCAGCAAAACATGAAATTGGTTGTTAGAAATCATATTTTCTGTTTCACAATCACCGCCATTTTGCTACACTTCAATCAATGTTTACCAAATTTTGTAAGATGGTTTAGCATAAAAAAAATTAATAATTTAGATTAAATTCAAGTAAAAATTCTACTTTGTAATGAAGTTGTGGCTAATTTAACAAAACAAAACACTTCCAAGTTAAGAAAAAGATGATTTATTGCTTCAAATTTTGGTCATTTATTTATACTTTAACCAATCTTAATAAAATTATTATTACTAGTAAGTATACATACATTTTGTGAAAATTTTAAATCATTAAACCACTTAATATCAAGTTAAATGTCTAATTTATGTCACAAATCAATTAAATTTGACAAAAACTTTTTACTTAAAACCTTCGTCATTTTGTTATATTTAAAGCGACTATCTTTAAAATTTGTGTTAAAATTAAACAAAGGTGTATACTCATTTCGTGTGAAATTTTAATTGGAATTCCAATTAGTAATCAAGTTGGAGATAAATAAGTTCCAAAACTTAACAAAAATTTATTTTTATTTTTGCTGTTTCCATCATCACCATTTTGTTATGGTTAATCCCATTTTATTTAAACTTTGTAAGCGTACAAACAATTAATATCCTTAAATTTTGTGACAATTTTAACTTAAAATTTTGAAAAATATTTATTTTAAGACCAATTCATACCAATTATGACAAACAAACAAAAAATCATGAATCCGAACTTTTGTTGTTTAAAGTATTATAGGTTAACGGAATAAACATTTACAAATAAGTATATTATTAGCATATTTACATATTTTTTATTCGAAAAATGAAAAATTATTATAATTGTTGTTAGAAGAATGATTTTAAAACGAAAGAAATGTAGAAATTATTACGAAAAACCTAGTTTTTTTAAGGTTTGCAACGTCGCCATTTTGTTATAGATAGGCTGATTATGTTTAAGCCCTGTGAAAGTCAATAACATTAGTCTATCTAAATTTTATAAAAATTACATTCTAATATATACATGAGTTTTTGATTTATAGCTAAATTATTGACAAAATAACAAAATTCTAAATACCTAACTTTTTCTATTACAATCGTCGTTATTTTATAATAAACAATAAAAACTATATAAAAAATTGTAAATTCAGTTAGTTGTTAGTATATTTACAATCAGTATAAAAAACAATTAATAACTTTTATCATCTTCTGGGTAAAAATGGATTCTAACCTAAAAAAATGTTGGAAAATAAGAAAAACTCAGTATAAAACAACGCCATTTTGTTACACATGGACCGATTGTTTTTAAACTTTGTAAGCATAAAAAACATAAATTTATGTATACTTTTTGTAAATTAAAACTTAAAATTTAATTTAATTTATTATTTAAAACCAAATTAGTTTCAAATTATTACAAAAAATTATGAAAATGTGTTTAAATCGTCGTAATTTTGTTATAAACAATACAAATTGAACTATTTTTTAAAAATAAATAAATTATTAGTATTCTTATAACTTATATAAAGCACAATTAAATATTAATATTATTTTGGGGGTACAAATTTATTTAAACCGAAAAATTTTCAAAATAAAAGATATTATAAAGTTTCTTCAGCATAAATCACCGCCATTTTCATATGGTTGAACCGATTTAGTATAAATAATTGTATACATAAAAACTAATAATATATTTATCTTAAGTTAAAATTTCCAGTCAAGATTTTATCTAGGTAATTATTTAAACCCAAATAAATAACAAAAACCAATAAATTTTAAAATAAAAACACGTTTTGATTTACACCATCGCCATTTTGTTATATTCTACCAATTTTTAACCACAAAATATTATCCACATAAATACACTTCTCATCTAAATAAATATAAACGTAAAACACTAATTACTTTTAAGTTTACAGCTACTTAAACGCACCAAAACTGAAAAAAGAAACACAACTTAGTTTTCTTAAGTTGAACCAAGAAACTACGAATTTTGTTCAAACAATAAATTAAAAACAACTCAATATACATGCTATATAAGCTACCATTTACGCTAATATGTAAAATGAGCAATAAATACTAACATTAATTAAACTGAATCAGATTTACAGCAGCGTTTAATAAAAATCCAAAAATGCGCCAAGATTTAGCGCACAACTGCGCTTTATTTACTTTTATTTTTCAACCATTTCATTGATGATACTAAAATTTAACTGTTATTGTTGTAATTTGTAATTCTGTGCCATACATTTTTACTCATTTCCCATTTATTAAGCAATGACAATAAAAATCGGCAAAACATTAATATAAAAGCGCTTAAAAACAAATAAAATAAAATTTTATTGTGCACACCGACTACTTTCTTGACTTTGCATATAAGTATCTCATGCGTGTGTACTCACACACCATATTTACTTGCATGCCGCAGTACGTAATTTGTATTGCCACTTCAAAACTATGCAACTGCAACTGCCGACTGCAACAAACATTAAAGTTCAACATTAATTTCGACTTTGACTAATGTCTTTTTCCGTGCTAGTAGCCGCGAGCGTTTAATTACCGCCAATAAACATCGACATCGACAGGCGGGATGGGTCATCAAAATTCCCACACCGGCATATTTTTCATCAACCAATTAACTTAATTATTTACTTGCGCGATTTAATTGTTCGCTTATCTTTATACGCACTGCGTTTGCTGCACTCCACTCTTTTTTGTTTGTGGTTTTTCACGCGTTCAAGTGTGGGTTTTAGTGCTACTTTGCATTCCGTTTGCGTTTATACAAATTTTGATTCCTCACTTGGGTTGTTGGTTTTAAGCTTTCGGTTTTCTTTGCGACCCTTTTTGACGCTTGTTGCATGCCGTCGTTGGTGCGATACGGGTTGTACTAATGCGTTAAGCAAATGGCGTAATAGACATTTCAGCGTGGGTAAATAAATACATAAATATCATAAGTACCGCTCGAGCAAACAATAAAACAATAAAAACAAACATTGACTTTAGTTTAAGCGGCATTAAATGTTAAGGCATTGGTGACTTTGTGAGTTGTTACCACGTCACGGATGAAAAATGAATGAATCTAGTTTAAACAAATGTTTGTCTTGTGTGTTTGTACTTTTTTGAATTGTTTAAATAAGATGTTTTAGTATTTATTATTTATAAACATATTTTCTCATTTTATTTATGTTTATTCTATATAGGTATAATTTTTTTTTTCATAAATTTTATAACAATTAGCGTTAATTTTGATTTAAAGTAAAAAAATCATAAATTTACAGATTTTTTTGTTTAGTGTTACAAAATTTGTTATAACTTGAAAACTAACAACAATTATAACTTGAAATTTATACAGGATGTAAATAAATTTATGTTTTTAATGTTCAGGTATTTTAAACATGATAAAATTAACCATTTCAAAATGGCGGCATTTCAAAACTTTGTTTAGTTTTTATACATTTACGTTATAAGACAATAAATTGGCTATAACATAAAAACTACTTATGATTTTAAATTTAATTTTTCACAAAATTTAAGTTTACTAATAATAAATATTCTTACAAATTTTGAACAAAATCGGACTTACCATAACAAAATGGCAGCCTTTCAAACTTTGAATATTATTTATTCAAAACCGTCAAATTTAATATGACAATAAATCAACCGTTACTTAAAAACTAATTAAAATTTAAAGTGGAATTTTATACACTACATATTTATACTTATGTTGATCATTTGTTCAAAATTTAAATATTATTAGATGTAAACTTTCCAAACCTTCGACAATTTATCCAAGTCTAATCAAGTTTTAAGTCTTTTTCTTTAATATGCCACTAAATTGGTTGCAGGTAATTTAGAAACTAATAATCATTTTTAATTATGTTTTATACAGAACGTTAATAAACGTATGTTAAATATGTATATATAGTTTAAACAAAAATGAGAATAATAATAACAAAATAGTGGTTTTTAACATATATTCTTAAACTTTTTTTACTAAAATATCATTTTTCATGTATTTAATTTATTGTTACTTTAAAAATAATAGAGATAATTAATTGATTTTTACAGAAGTTTAATGTGTTCTTATGATAAACATATTTTGTAATTTTGAGGAATATTGGATTGTTTGTAACATAATTACGATGATTTTAAGTATAAAAAATTATTTATTTTTTATTGCTTATGCTACTTAATCGGCTGTTAATTAGGAACTAATTAAAATAACAAGTTAAAATTTACAGAAAATTTAAGTTGAAGTATATTCTATGTTTCACCAAAATTTTAAGCCAATTGAACCAACTATAACAAAATGGCGGTATTACAAACTTTTAAAAAATCTATGTTTACAATTTTTTTTAAAAATTTTTGGTTTTAACTAATTTTTATTACAGATATTATGATTATTTTTAATAACCTTTTTAATTGGTAATAAGTAAGCTTACTATAAATGAGGAATTACCACTTTTACCAAAATAAATAAAAATTTTACTCGAATAAAAATCATTAAACATTTTCAATTCAATTCATTTTCAAGGTTCTAACAACCTTGAATGCGATTATTGTAATACTTGAAACAATCAACGTTTCTTTCTGTATTTAAACAAAACAATTCGCAATGCGAACAAGTTAAACTTGTGCAAAACAACAAAGGTAAAATCATGCAAAATATGCCGCAGCAAAAACAAAAAAACCTTCGCGCCTTATTCGCATCTCAACGCAACTCGTAAACGCGACATCAACATTCTAACGCAAAGTAGAATAACACACCGCTGTGTTGTGTTTTTGCTGCTTCATGTGCTTCATGTGTCATTAGCAAACTCGGGATAGGGCTATTTACAATTTGTCATTGCCATTTATCATACGCGCGCACGCGTTATTCATTCATCGCGCCCGAATGCGTAGTAAATGAAGCTTAAAAATCCGTAGCAAATGATCTAACTGAAAATTTGCCGCGGTTTCTCACAACAAGCAACAAACAACCAGCGCTGTAATGGTGTTTTGTTTCACGGAATGTTACGCGCATGTTGGTTTGGCGCGTTCACGCCGTGCGTCTACCATTATTCGGGTTACAGTATGCGCACGCGTCCTTGACGCGCTTGGTTCTGCTCGAATCGATACTGTGCGCGACGCGAGAGGTCACAAGCACGCGTTGCCATGGTGAGCACATAATGGCCGGTGGGAAGTAGGAGGCACGAGTGCAGAGTTTTAATGGCCGGCGCTTGGGGAACCAATGAGGTTTCAGTCGAGCGCGGAGAGTAGTGGTGGCGAAGCAAGTTTAATCCCCTCTACTTTCATATAGCAGAAGCCATTATACCAAGTTGCGTTAGGCTTCGTTGGTGTTGGGAAAGGATAGAGATATAGTGCGTGTTGTAAATCATGTTAGTTCATGCTTTTGGCGTTCTGAGCGCTAAAATGATAAACAAGAACAGTGAATCTGACTATAAACGAAAGAAAGAGATAGATTTAGACGGGAAAAGCTCAATACTTCTATGGTAGGACGGTTTGGAGGTCTTATAAAAGGAGATGGAATGTTACGAATGTATTTCTATTCTTTCTTGACGTTGTTCTTGATGAATATCGTGTTTAGTTCACTGTTTTTCCGGTAGAGTTACTTAATATAATGCTTTAGTGATTTAAATTTAAATTAACAAATTGCTTTTGTTGCAGTAATTATTAAACTATTAAATAACAAATTATATAAAAAACAATTCATAATTTTTTAATACTATTTAAAGAATTACAACAAACAAATTTAGTTTCCTCTTAAAACACGCTATAGAAAGCTTTTAAGGGTTGTTTAGGGGTAGTTTAACATTAGATTTGTAGAGGGCACTTTTATAACTCAGCAAATCAATCAATAAACAAACCTAAAATTAATTTAATTAACAATTAATTTTTTTAAACTTATTTTTTTCTTAATTTTTAATTTTTCTAATAAAATATTTAAGGGATTAGCCCAGTCAATCTAAAAATAGTTATATAGGTTGATTAACAAAAATTCCCAGAAAGCCAAATTTTTGAGGAGACCTTTTGTTTATCGTTATTAATGAAACCTCAAAAGTCCCCACCGATCCGATGTTAGCTTTTGAAGTTATTTGG
>JARJDS010014080.1:0-12705 GCA_030264155.1 Atheta pasadenae | reverse complement strand
GTATTTTTATCGGTTGAATTTGGTCATACGTTAAAGAGGAACTCTTTAACTATAAAAGAAAAATAAGAACAAGAAAATTGGTCGATATGGAGAGGAGATATGAGCAAATTTCCATAACTTGTTTTCAAAAAATCACAAAATTGATCAACTTTGAAGCCCGAATAAAAATACATTGGGGATGTTTCATGGCTTAATCTTTGACAAAAACAGTTATATCACTGCTTGGTACTTACCTTATCTCTAAACACACATCGGTTTGATTCAGTAAAAAACATTAAAGAGCAAAATAGACTCATTTCTAACTATAAATTTAATTAGGAATCATACAGGAAGTTTGTAATATACTGACATGTTTCTCATTCATAAAACAAATTGATGATCAACAGCAATGCGATATGAATGTAATAATGTGCAGGAGTACTGATTATAATATCAAATTCTATTTAGGCTGACCACGGCCAACGTTCAAAGCATAAATGACTGGATTTTGCGTGCGGTTTTCTGTCTCGACTCGTTCAGCATTCACTATTACATAGAGAAATGATCGTTATTTATGTACAGTTTACATTAAAAGCGCAGTCAGTAGTTAAGTTTTAACATTAGATGAAGTATTTTACAAATTGGTGTCGAACATCTTACAAGTTTTTCTTTAATCGAGAGAACGTCAAAAAGTAACACGAAACAAACGAATTTCAATGTTGTTTTATGTTGGTTTCTTGTCACAAAGCGAGATTCTTCGAGACTTAGTTACATGCGCAATGCGCTAGTTCAAATATTCAATGTATATGTCGCCGTCAAAGTGTATGATTTGATGGAAAAAAAACAGTATTCCCAAAACACTGATTTGAGTTAAAACGTCATATTACTTTATGTTTACACTTGAAAGGTAACATATATTTATATATGGCAACCAAATTTATCTAATAGTACTTTCATTCTAAAGCTATATAAATAGTAAAATAATTTGTTGAAAGTACCATTCTTATTTGCTCTTTGCATTTAGATATTATCTATAATTTCCTATAATTACCGTTGCCGTTTGCATTGCATCAACAAACATTTGATATGTGGCGTTTGTTGCCTGCAAATTTCAACAACAAAGGTACAATTTACTTGATTTACGGTTGATATTTAACATTATCGAATAGGCGATTGCAAAATATGCAGAATTCAAATACATCCAAAGTAATTTTGATTTAACCCGAAATAAAATTACTTGAATTATTTCATATCTGTTTGACTAAATAGTTTTCTTAGATTTTCAACTAGTCTTAGCAAAAATATCTCAATGCCGAACGTGACCTATCCAATAACAAAATATACCATATTTACATTTGAGAAATGAATGAAATTACCACTAACAATACGAAATTAAAATCTACTGAAAATGATATGTAATCATGTGATTAAAGTCAGTCTAACAAATCAAAACAACACTAATTGAATTGATCAAATACCTCTCCTCGTTGAAACGAAAACCTCCTCAATTAATTAACAATCACAAAAAAAACCTAACTTTGTAACTATTGTTAGAATTGTAAGCGAATGTAAACATTGCAATTGTATTTACAAAAGTAACGCGCTTATTTCTTAACCAAGCTGGCTATTCTATTAAAGTGCGGCTTAACACCGCCATTTATGGTCGTCAGGGGTGATGAGGGAGCAGGTGAGGGTGGAGACGCATTATTGTTCGACGGCACTCCCAAATTATGATCCTTGATTAGTTGTTCTTTTGCTCCACTAGTATTTATAAAACAAAAACCAAACAATCACAACATAAAAAAAATTAACCTCAAAATACTTACAGAAAACGAGTGAGATCTTCGATATCGACAAGCATTGAGTCTTGTTCCATGTGCAGATCATCTCGTGCCATCAAGAACTTCACTAAGCTCTCGTTGAGTATTTCGATTTGAGTGTGCAGGTCGTTAACGATTACTTGAAGCTGAGCTACGTTCATTTCCGTAAGGATTTGTCGTGACAGACGGCGTCGATCTTCTGGGAATGGAATACCAACTTTTTCCATACTGTGACGAACCATTTCAGTGATTGGACTCTTTTTCTGTCGTTGACGTTCAATCTATACAAAAACCAAATAAAGTAAAAACAACTTAATGCAACTCTCTCCAAGCTTTATTTTTTATAACTTTAAGTTAATTTGTTTTTAATTAAAATTTTAAATTTACCTCCATTTGCATCCTTGCCATTTCCTTGGCTTGAGCAAGCGCCATTCGCGCTTCCGTTTGAAGACGAGCCTGTTTAGCAAAGAAATCTGTTTCGTTCATAGTCGCCGGTAATGATTGGGGTTGTTGAACACCAATAGACAGTGTGGCTGGACGTACAGGAGGTAAAGACTTCTCTTCAGTTTTCATCGTTTTAGCTACTTTTGGTTTACCCAATGTGCATTCTGAGTCCGAACTTGGACTTTCTGTGTCTGATGCTGTTTCATTCATAAAACATATTTGTAGATTCATGCCTTAAACAAATGTTATTATAAATATAACTAAAATTCATTGAAATAGTTTTTATCCAATTAGGAAAAAAAAGCCAAAACTTACCACTTTGAAGTCGTGCTTGTAAACTTGGTTTCCTACCAGGACGATCACAGCCATTATAATAATCTTCCTCATTACCCATTGCAAGTCTCCTGCGAATCTCTTCCCGGTCAGTGCGGCGCTGCAGAATTTAAGCAAAAATAAATCAAACAATTACACATTGTTTATCAATGTTTATAATATAAACCTACACCATAGTCATCGTCTTCATCATCAGAAATAGTTATAACTTTGATAAACCTATCTACAATGTTATGTTCATCTAACTTAGTAGGAACATACGGATACCATTCCATGTTATCAGTAATTGATGGCCACATTTGTTGTCCATTATAAGCGCGAGGCGACAAAAACTCGTTACTGTAATAATCATTGTCGTTGGTGTAGTTACAAATGTTTTTGTTGGACGGTTTCGTCGAGATGCGACCCTTAATACTATCACTAAAGCGTCGCGATTTGTTCTTTATGTTGTCAGTCAAGTTATTCGTTTGTACTTTAAGGGAGGCAATAATATTCTCGAACATTTTTCTTTTATTTAGCGCACAAAGATTTTCACTGCACACCGCACGCTGAACTCGTGCAAACAAACACACCAACAAGTTATTTTTTGTTAAAGCGCACGTTGTTCAACTTCGACGTCAGTCGATTCGATTCGCACAGGAGACATTTAATAAACGCGCGAATAGTATAATACAAACGCGATTGGATTTGTTTTTACATTGGCACATGTTCGGCGACGCGCTTGCATTTGCGTTCGTTCGATCGACGTGAGTGCGATAATAAAAGAGCGAAAGCGATGTATAACGACCGATGTGAGTTGTGTGCGCGCTAGACGCTCGACACAAAGGAATGCGCACCGAAGTGCTGGTGCTACTGAAGGTCGTTCATTGCGTTCATGGCGCACGTTGCTTGCAACATTGCAACTTGGCGGGTAACGAACGAAGCCAAACTGAGCCAAACGAAGTTAATTCGATTTGACGAAGACACCACTGCTTAATTCAACAAAAGTTGAAGGTGTATTGTTATCTAACTTGTAATGTTGTACATTACTACTGCAGTTGTAGTAAACGAAATAAGATTATAAGGAAATGCAGCGCACCTGATGACGCTGATTTATTGAAACAATGATAACAAAGGACAACGTACCGAGTTAACGATTTGATTGCGCGGTGTACACACTTATTATCGACGTTTGTTTTTCTCCTTTATACAAACAATTATTACAATAGCACTACCGGCGGGCGATAAAAATAGTGACGGAATTGTCGCAATACGGACTAGAACAATGTATATTTAAGTGTCGTGTAAAATCAATACGCACAAGTGAAGATAATAAAGTCAATAAATTCAATTACGCGCACACAACTGTTTTAAATTATATATCCATCACCTCGAACTTTACTCGCGTCTATTATTACGTTCCGATCGCACTCTAATTATGTACAAGAATATCAAAGATGAACTTCAAACGTAACACTAACGCATTTGTACGCATTTCTTTATAAATATTGTCATTGTTTAATTAATGATAAAAGAAACCGAAAGCGATTGGAGGTATTAAACGATTTTACTTCAACCAACTTCAACATAACCTGATAGATGATAGTAGTCACTTGTTAATGTTTAATAAACAAGTAGGCTTTGCCACAACCTGTCAAAGTTGGCGTGAAAAACAAAAGATGTTTATATACCGTACACATGAACAGTGTTAACAACATGATGACTGATCATGATAAGTATTACAATTATTACTCATATCTGTAAGTGCTCGTATTCTTTGCGATTGTTAACGTCGCAACAACAAAAATTACTCACGGCATCCAAACTTTCCAGAGTGTCGTCTTCGTCGAACGTGAGCGTGTACAAGTCGTTCAAATAGATCGAATCCTTCTTGTAATGTCGCTTACGTTTCATCGTGAAACCGGACATGACTTAAGTCTTAAGCACTTGAGCGCCGCGCGGTGCGTCGTTGCGAAACTTACGCAAGAACGTTTTATTCTTTTTTCGTTTCGACGTAATACTAACGAGCGGCAGTGTTTCCGTGTCAATTGTTTGCTTCCACCGGAGGACTAAACACACAGTGCACACACGCACGATTGCAATTCGACTATATTGAAGACGTCGCGACGTGGAGGAAGACCCGTTGAAAGAAGTCGAGGAAACTAGGTGCTTTGGCGTTGATGTGGAAGCGCTCCGAAGTAGTCGTGGCGATTTATTGTTTTTTAGTGTTTACAATGCGGCGATGTGCAGCTACCGTGACTAGTAATGAAAATATTCCCATGCTAACATATATCCGTCGGCCATTCTTTTCGCGGCCGGCGAACCAATCGCAGAAAGCGTAAAGCAAATTATTGTACAATGTGCGTACTGTGCTCATTTCTGTCTGTGTTTGGTAACGTAGTTAAGTTTTATAATTGTGGTAAAAATTACTGCAATTGCAAACTGCAAGACATTTGTAGTCAAGTAACTCAGTTAAAGTTTCTTGTGTTTTGTGATACTTTAAGTTAAAGTACAACGAAATAAGTTTACCCACAAACTTCTTAAGCCCTTAATTCAGTTACTAAGTACAACTTGAACTACAAGACAAAAAAAAACCAGAGTACTGGTTGTTGAAAAGTTACTTACTCTACGTTCTTCTTCTCGTGCAGCACGAAGGTGTGACTCGATAACTTCCAAATCGATTTTTGGCATTGCTGTTTCAATGTTGTACACGTCAAATCCTCCTAAACCACAATATTAGGTTAAGTTAAGTTAAAATTAGGTTATGTTAGGTTAGGTAAGGTTATGTAATGTTAGGTTATGTTGAGTTATCTCACCTAACATTTCAGGAGATGATTTCTTCTTATCTCTTGCACTCAACGGTAGCGACCTGCGATTGAGGTTATCCCTAGCCCTGCCTGTGAACTCCCTGCGCGGGATGGTAATCAAACTTCCGATCTGCTGATTATAATCACGTCGCTTCTTGACGTATGTTTCGGTCTTTTCTTTTTTGCGTGGTACAGCACTGTCTTCGTCCTTTTCTTTTTCATCCTTGGTCTGGTCTTCTTTACAAAACTTTTCGACCTCTTCCATCAGCTTCTCCGCCATTTTGATTTGCGCATCCTTGTCGATGACAGAGTGCTTGCGATTGGAGTCGAGAGTCTTAACATCATTTTCCACCTCTACTTCCATCTTCATATGAACCTCACACTCTGGAAGCATGTCCTGAGCGTTCGACAAAAACGCATCCGACAGCTTCCCCTTCATCTCCTCATCGACGTGTGGATAGCAGGCTGATTGGTGCATATTGTGTTCTTTATTTTCAACAGTTACTCCTTCGTTTTTAACAATGACGCACTCCTCTAAAGTAGGTTTGTCAATCACTTCGGCTGTGTTAAACACGAAAGATTCTTCAATGTTCGGTTCAATGTTGTATTTCGTTGCAGCTGGTTGCAAATCAACAACCGCAAGTTTTTCGCAAGCTTCCTCCAACTCCCGTTCGACAGCACGCTCGATTTGATAAAGCGGAGGCGGCAGGTGGTCACTTGCAATACGTCCGAACTCGCGTTCAACTTCTTCACCAAAATTTCCCACAATATTCCCGCAAGAGACGCTTTCTTTCACGTCACCGGACAGTTCTTGTTGTTGGTTCGGGAAATTTTGCAGATTATCCGCGTCAGTTGCGTCAGTATCACATGTAATATTGAATACTGGCTTGTCGTAGAATACTTTCTGAATATTCTCAACGCTATCCAAACGATTCACACTATCGATTTTGTCATTCTGTAAAGCCAAAGTGTCCGTTTCAGGATTGTTGTTGTTTTCGTTCGCGTTCTGATCAGCTCGAATGGCGTAGTCGTCTTCGGAATCACTGCCACACTTGACTGTATACTCGAGGTCAAGGTCTAGCGTGTGTGCAAGATGCTGGAAGCCAGGATAGTTCGGATTGACAATCCCACGACCAAGATGTAAATTTCCGTCTTCGGAATCGTCCGAATCTGACAGATCAAACGCGCGTTCTTCGTCCTGCGGCGAAACGTCTGTGGAAGAGGAGGAGCGCGCCTCCTCGTAGTCGAGCAGGCTATCGTCCGGCGACGATTCCGGCGACTCCGCCGACCCACCGCGCCGATCGCGCTGACTGCTCCTCAGGGACACAGCCAGCGTGCCGTTGTTTATATTTAAGGGGCGGTGTTGGCGCTGGTGTTCTTGTTGTTGTTGTGTTTGCTGCTGTGGTTTGGCGTTGGAGTTGTTCGTCAACTCGCTGTTGCACCATTGCACGTCGGTGCCGCTGTTGATGTTGTTGAGGACGTACTTCTGTACATCGAGACCTGCTGTTGCGTTGTTGGTGTTTATCAATTGTTCGTTATAAGTTAACTCCTCCGTTTGGTTAAGGGTGTAATTATTAGTCGTCGCGTTACTATTCTGCGTATTCAAACGTTTTGGAGAGTTGAGTACATTGTGGTTACCATTACCATTCCGTACGGACAAAGGTCCGTCCATGGACGTCTTCAGACGCATCTTTACCGTCTGGAAATAACAAACAAACACAATTAGTTTAGATAACAATCCAATTTACAATTGACTAAATATACATGATTTTAATTCAACATTGAGCCTCGTAGTATTCTATATTCTTAGGTTAGGTTAGGTTAGGTTAGGTTAGGTTAGGTTAGGTTAGGTTAGGTTAGGTTAGGTTAGGTTAGGTTAGGTTAAGTTAGGATGCGTTGGGTTAATTCAGGTTATGTTTTATTTGGTTGTGTTAGGTTAGGTTTTGCTATGTTAAGATATGTTTGGTTATTTTAGGTTAAGTTACGTAAGGTTATGTTTGGTTATGTTGAAAATAACAAACAAACACAATTAGTTTAGGTAACAATACAATTTACAATTGACCAAATTTATATAAATTAAATTCAACACTGAACCTCGTGCAAGTATAAATATTTAATGCCTTTTTCTAGCGCGGCCATTGCCAAAGCCATATAACTAAATATTTGATAAAAATTGGCGGAGCGTGAGAGCAGTTTACTGAATGAAATGTGAATTTCGTCATGCGTTATGTATACGGTCGACGAGAGAGCTTTCAGTTCTATCCCCAACTCTACTCAAAACTACTCAGAGTGTTTCATCAAAACATTAAAAACATTAACAACACACATTTTCAACAATTAAACTTCATTATCATCGAACCAAAACCCCATACCTAATAAATTAAATTTCCCATACTAAAAGTTACATAACCTCAAATTTACACTATCAAATTTTAGGGTTAGGTATCATTTTAAACCAGACTGCTTTCTGCACAGCAAGTAAAGTCACTTCATGAAACATTCAGCCGCCTCATAAAGAATACAGCACGGTTTGCAACTCGCAGAGTTGGAAACTGTTGAGTTGGGTCGGATACGCTTCCATTTCTCAAACTGACAGATCGTTGTTAAACATTAATTACCAGGGACTACCCGTCGTCCCGGTGCTCGAGCCCTAGGATTATATCGAATCCATTTCGAATGGAAATGCTATAATCCAAATTGGAAATATATGTTTAATATTATTACTTATTACTGACATTGGACAGTGCAAATTTTGAGCAAATAGCGTTAAGGGTGAGTTAGAAATGAGGAAAATATTAAGGAACAGAATTAAAGAAACAGAAGAGGGATAAGGCACAAATATATACGTGCCAGTTTCAGACTCATTTTCATAAATTATTCGCTCAATTTGTTCCTTGAAATTTAATTTAATGTACATTAAATTCCAAGGGTTCTAAAATACAGATCCGGGTTTAATAAAACTGGTGGAAACGTAACATATGTTACATTTACGATTTGATAGGTTTACATTAAAATTTTATATTTACAGCGTTATTAATATAAATTTTAATTTTAACATAAAGTAATGAGGTTCTATAAATATTTATCTATATCTATATATAAATGGCATTTTGTCTGTTTGCATGTTCTGTGGTATGTTCAGTATGTGATGAAATGTTCAAGAGGTCCTCAAACTTTGATCAAGAAATCAAAAATAATTTTAATTGTTTCATATTTTGGAGATGATCCTAATTGGTGTTATAATAGCAATAAAATTCTTTTAAATTTTTGCAAATTTTTAGGAAATAATTTGACAGTTTTCTCCCTAAGATAGAAAATCCTTCGAAGGAAAGAGAAAATTCTGAAAAGAGAATTAAAATACAAAGTGTTGCGATGGAAAAAAAAGTTAATAGAAAAACGAAAAAAAAGGAAATGCAAAGGAAAGATTCATTTAAATTTTTGCAATTTTCATTTTCTTGTGTAAAAAAAACCATGAAATTCAACGTGTACTAAAATATTTTCATCAAAAACTACAGAAAATGCGGAAAATGCAAAATTTATTGCTGCAACGCACATAAAGTTATTTAAAGTTAATAAAATAAATAACCAACGAATAGTTTGTAGTAATTTATGTTTAGAATTCTAAATATAAATTACAAACTATTATACTTAAAATAGTTATAAGTTATATCATTCATTTACTATATAACTATTTTAAATACAATAATAATCTGATAAATAAAACAGATAAAATAAAAATATAAATTCACCATAGGCTATTGTGTATAAATCATGAATGACTGGTTGCATATAATAAAACAACAAAATGAATTTTATTCAATAAAATACCGAATAAAAAAAACTCTATAAACTTTTAAACCTTGTAAATGTGAATAAAAAAACATTAAATTCTTCCCACACAATTTAATTTATAATTTTTAATCTTTACATTATTTGTGTTCATAATCTTACAAAAAAAACTATTAAATATAATCTTGTTCCACTAAACTTCCTTTAAAAAAAACTGTTGTAAATTACTGCGCCGCTATTCCATCTTACAACTGCAACCAAATGTAAAAGAACGCAAATGCAATTTAATTAAAACCTTACTTTACTCTCCAACCCTCCCACACACCTCCAACAACGGAAAATCTCTGGCAACTCCATAGAATTTGCGTTTTATTTTTTACGTCGCGCTAGTCGTGTTGGGTACGTAATGGATCGTCGCATAATGCTTTAATTAATTAAAACTTATCCGGAAACGTCCACCCTAGTACAATCTAAATGATATGTTCGTAGTACAGTCGTAGTTACAGGCGTCTCCACACTATTAAAAAAATAAATTCGCGTATATAGAAAAAATCGATCTTTTTTGTGTTGAGCTGAGTTTTTTCTGGCACTAGTGAAAAAAAAACACTATATTTTAAGTGGAATAGAGTGTATGAAGTGTGAACGAATTTTACCAGGCGCGGAACTGACGCCATCGGCCACCATGGGAAAGGATTTTCAAGCGTCGGACTAAATTTATCTGACATGCTTATAGTAACCCACCCAAAGTTTACAAAGTTTAAACTAGTATACTCTACATACACTTTATAAAGTCTATAAAGATGAGAAAGAATATAATTTTAATTTTAATTTATCAATGAGGTCACTCAACTGATTTTATGTCAGCATTAACAAGATAATGAACGAAACAGATCTGTTTATTAAAAATATTTTGTAAGAGTCAATATGCAAGTTGTTTTTTTGTTTTTTGTTTGTAAGGAAATGTTATCAGTACTAGAATCGAGATATAATCAAATTTACTTGTAAAAAACCTTAAAATATAGCGCGACAACATCAACATTGTTATGTTTGTTTGTTTGTTTAGTAGAAATAAGTTAGTTAGCAGTGCATATGTCATTTGTTTGTTTAGGATTGTTTGTAAATGTCAATTTTTGTTGATCAATTTCAGTTAAACAACTAAAGTTAAATGAAAAACCTAATAAAAACTGATAAAAACCATTCCTTCAATTAAGTTGATGAACCTTTTAGTGAATCAGCAAAAATTTGACAGTGTTAATTTTGGTTAGGCAACCAAATCATCATTACACAAAATTGTAGACAATATTTCGTGTAAAAAATTGAAAAATAACAAATTTAAACAAATAAATATTAACAAAAAATTAAGCATAATTCAAAAAAGAGCTTTATACATTCCTAGATTTTTTAAAATAAAACAAAATGCCTTTGTTTAGTGTGGTTTAGAGTGAATCCTGACATGAATATTGTGCAATGTTGTTTGGGTTGCCTACCAACACTACGCCGTATTATTCACTTGATTCACTTCATTCACTTTGATACAAAACAGCGTTTTGTGATTTTTTTTAAATACTACTCTGCTTGTTTCTGTTTAGTTGTTGTAACTCAAATTGATTAACACAAATTGACACTAGAAAACGCGTCTATATTCAGTGCTAAAATCAATAACTTATCGAACTTGCTTGTGTCAAACCCTAATATTTACTGATCTTAATGGAAATCATTGTTTTGTTTGTTTGTTTAGTAAAAATAATCTAGTTGACTGTGAAAATGTCATTTGTTTGTTACCAAATTTTACTTTGATATTTTAAAGATTTAAAGAGTCAATATTCAAGTTGTTCTTTGTTTGATTGTAAGGAAATGTAATATATAAACCATGTGGAATGTTATAATCAACTTGTGGGCGTAATGCGCGATTCATGCACGTTTTGTCGACGTCGTTTAGTTTATACGAACTTGACTCACTTGTTAACGACCTACGCAATAACAACACTCAATATTATAATGAAAGAACTAAAACTTTGTGTCCAACCAAGTGTTGTTATTAAAAAAATTCAACATAAAACTTAAAAATGAAAAAGAAAATTTTAACTTTAACTCTACTTTAATTTTAAGTGAAGATTAAACTTAAAGTAACATATTTCATTAAAGTCAAATTAATTACTCATATCATGTGTGTTGCAACTTGCAACACTCTGTGCTTCTGCTTCATTCACATGCATCATCGTTAAGCTTCATCAATTACTTACAAAACAACTAGTCGCGTTTAGCTCAAGTTGCAAATTGAGAGACAAACTGCAATGTGCGTAAAATGACTCGCTGCTTAAGCAATTAACGCTTAATTAGTTCAACATGAAAGCCACACGTTGCAAATTTCAATTTTGAATTAAAGTTAATTAGTCTGGCAGTTGTGATGTTCTCATCATAAATTTAAACACTATATTTTTATATGTTTACAACCGGTATTTTTAATCTTGTAATGAGTTGAAAAGTACGTGGGTTGTTATCAAAATTATTAAAATATGGTTATGGTGTCAAGCGTATTTATGGCTTGAATATGAATGTGAGCATGCGCAAACTCAAACAAACCGATAAGAGAAAACAATAATGCAACGCGTTTACTTGAAATCACCTCAAACCTTTTGTTTTCTATACAATCCAGTATAAGTCACAATAACAAAAGTTATTTTTACTAAAATTACCATGATTTTTTTCTCTTGCAACCAGGCGTTGGAATTGTTGAAAATGTGGCAAAATGCGTGTTATGGTTAATCAAAAATGACAATCTCAATGTTATACTACCCTAGGGTTTACGGTACAACGCTACCAACGCACAGAGGGTGGTTGGGAAATATAAAAAACTGAATGTGTTTCGTTAGCTTACCGTACGACATTGTTTATTATTTCCTTGTTTTTTTGCACAAAACCACAAACAAAACACCAATTGTTTATTCCTTTGTATCAAGTGTGCGTGTGCGTATCACAAACAATTCCAATTAGTAGAGTGAAAAAACAAGTACGAAACTTTTGAGCGTCGACATAAATGATGCAAAGTATTCCTGCCGCGAAACTAGCAAGACGCGTTCGCGTTGACACACCAAACTCGCGGCACGACGGCGGAGTGTGTGATAAACCGAAACAGTCGCGGCAAACTTTGGAGGCAGTGGAACTGTTACTGCCGGGCACGAATTATAATTCAGCGCGAGACGCGCGGCATGGAAGATAAAACAGGACACAGACACACGTTGCTTATACATATAGCATAACAGCATATGTGTGTTTGGTGGAATCAGGTTGAATATGGTGCGTGTGGCGTGCTTTTCAACGTTTTCAACGCTGCGCTTCCGATGTTCAACTTGGTTATTTCACACCCACCGACACACGCCATCTTTGCTTGCGGCACCAGTTGAAATAGAGTCAAAGTGATGAGGGAACGCACGCTTTTAAAATCTTATACGACTTTAGTCTTCACAAGTCTTCCTGCTTGCTAGATCTTAGTTTTTTCTTTATCAGAAGTTTAGTGTCAACTGATGTTTTGAGTTTTAGTGGAAATGAAAATG
>JARJDS010014078.1:0-38790 GCA_030264155.1 Atheta pasadenae | reverse complement strand
GCGAGAGAGATCTGTCTCTCTTAAAACTGCTCCAAACTGCTCCAACTCATTGTGTTGGCGATCTTGTAGTCGTATATTGGTGCACGACAACATCTGAAACAAGTTTCGGTTTCGGTTTTGACCGAAATTTTGGCCGAAACCGGTTTCCGAACCAGTTTCGGTCGGACACTAATGAAAATACAAACTACAAACTTTGGTGGCGCATTCTAGCATCGGGTGCTATAACTAGAGATTGCAGATTCCTGTAATGTCGGTAAAACATAATGTTACTCGCCACTAGGTACCGTCACGTATGTTATAAAATTACATTTTTGAATTATATTTAAAAGGAGATAAAGGAGTAACTCTTTATCTATTTTATAAAAATAATATGAGTATAACTATATAGCTACAAAATAAGTTATAAGCAATTTTCCACCACGTGTTTTGCAAATAAAATTAAAAACTAGAGAGAAACAGATTGCATGTTTGGATTGGAAATTAAATTTTAAACCGTATAGAAGTTATTATTTTTATCGAGCTGAAAAACAGTTTTTAGTGGAAGATAAAAGAACTATAGCTGGGTAAAAGCCTATGCCGTTTAGGTTTGGACTCCTTATATCTATACCAATCTATACATTCTATATCATATCTATACTCCATGAACACGACTAACGCCATTTTTACTCATAAAACTCATTTGTCTACTATTAAATCGCTCCTAGACGATTCGAACTGCTCTATCAATATATTAGCACACATTTCACAAATGCAAAAAACGAGCATAAACAAGAACATTCATAAATCAGATATGCCTATAATCCAAAAATCGAAACTCAATAGACAGGACAAAGTAAAAAACTTAACAAACATTAACAACAAATATGAACATTAAAGATTACACATAGATACCCGAACTACTAAACCAAGAGGAACAATTAAAAAAAAAAAACATTTATAATACGTCATTCATAACAAGTTGAAATCAGCTATCTTACATAAATTCACCTATTGGGATAAACAACCTAAAAAGAGGCAACAAATGATGAGAGAGTAACAAATGATTTTCACAATGAGGTACATATTTTGACATTTACCAAACCTTTACCATAACCTAACCTAATAAATTATGATAATCAAACAAATTAAAATGTTGATTGATCTTTTTTATTAAATTTTTAAGATTATTCACAATATTAATTAACGCTTGCCTCCAACTCGCGGCGCAGCCTTTGCCACATTCTTGGCTGCTTTAGATTTCGGGGCAGCCTTAGCTTTGGCTGGTGCTGCTGGCTTCTTGGTGGTGGTCTTTGTGGATTTCTTCTGCTCCTTGGCGGCACGAATTGCTTGCTCACGCTGAGCCTTCCTTACCTCTGGACGCTGGTTACGCTTGGCGAGGATATCGTTCAACGATGCACCAACAATAGCGCGCTGGAACTTTTGTGTGCGGCGGGTGCGTTTCTTGGTTGCCTCCTCTTCCTGGCCCTTCTTGTGCTTACGCCTGTACAGCACTGTCCATGTAACTTTACGTGGATTCCTCTTCATTAGGTGAGCTGCCTCACACTTAGAGCTGAGAAATGTGTATGACTAAAACAAGAATTTGAATAGTCAAACTTACTTGAACACCCCTCAAATCACAGATACTACTTTAGATTAGCAATGAAAGAAACTACGAACAAAAACTCATGTGGATACTACATTTGAGGTTATCTTTCTAACTTTACGAAATGTCAATTACACGAAAATAACCGCAGTAATCGTGAGATTATCAAAATACCAAAAAAACACTATTGCCAATATTTACGGCGGAGACAGTGCATATAATTACTAATAATTTGTATTTACCTTTCCGTCAATCTTGACCAGGGTCTTGCCATGGCCAGGATAAATTTTATATCCGCTATACGCACAAAGTCCAATCCTAAAAAAGAACACATCCATTAGTAACATCATCACTTACGCCATCATTTCCACTATTTTTTTATATATTAAACGCACAGATTGACAAAATATTTAGAGATTTATATGAGCTGTAAACAAATACGTACTTCATCTTGACAGATACGGAAATGAAAGAGGTTGCGGACCGACAGACAGAGGCGCTGGTAACGTTGGGTAATGTCGAAATTGTGAAAATAAAACATGTGCGATGTTGCCAACAATCAGTTTTTAATCGTTTGAAGTTGCCCGCGAAATACAAAAATGCAAAGTAAAAATATATATATTTATAATCATTATTGATTTTGAAGCTTTGGAATTTAATTAAATCGTTATTCTTTTTAAATGTCACCACAATCACTTAAATTGGGTTGACTTTTCGACATTTCTGGCGGAGCAGTTTCGCTCATTAACAAATGTTTGTCATCTTCAACCCTCTGCGCTATTAACTCAAGTGGCATTGATACTTCCGACGGTCTATTCTTCAGTTTTTCTTCATCTGTCACATCCAAAATTACATCGGCCTGTTTACATTTGGTGTAATCACCACTCTCGCCAGGAAATTTCCATTCCGAGCACATCACTTGCAGCGGTTGTAAAATCTGCACGCTTTGTTTCACTCTTAATAGTTCTAAGTTGCACATATTCTCAACTTCTAGAAGTCTGCGCTTGTAGTTTGCCATTGCAATTTGTTTTTGGAGATTTTGTCTATTTTCATAGTGTGACTGTAGCATGTTGTCCGAATACTTCGACATGATGTCAGCGTCCAAGCCTACACTGCTTCCACTTCCTGGCATTTGCAGTGCTGACAATCCTAGGTTCATTCCGGAATTAAACTGAGCCACGACATTTGGATCAGTGTAGAAATATCCCATTTCTGCCGCTCGGTTGATGTACTCATTTTCCCGCCGTTCTTCTAGTTCCCGCTTCCAAATTTCACGCTCATCTTGTAATTGTTTTTTAAGTACTTGTATGGTTTCGCGGAGCTGCAGGATCCTAGTCTGCAGGTGACGATTATATTCATCGTTGGATTCATAAGCAATGCTTTCGGTGATTTCTGAGTTTGTAACTTCGGATGCAGCATCGGCGTCGTTTTCAATCGAATTGTCGACAAAAGTTTCTTCGGTAGTTGTTGCGCATTCCAGTTCCATTTCAAAAAGTAAATGGAATATAATAAAGTGTATATTGAAATGATAATATTATTTAATGTTGAAGGCTGCTCTGGTTGATTAAATTTGACATTACTTAAAACAAATTCATAGCAATCTTATTTTGTACTCAAAAATAAAATGACTTGTTCCAACAATAGCACAATATAGTTTTATACTTTGTTCACTTCATTCATACCAATTCATACATTTTTGAATTTGTATTTTGTTACGCTTGGCAACAGTGCGAACGTATCTGCATTCCACTCAATTCCACTGCATTCATGCGCAGAACTCTCTGCGCAGAACTCACAAAACAACTCCCACTAGCGCACATTACCGCTATCTGCCGCCGACACAGTGTACACTGGTGTACACGCAGCTGTCATAAGCACTGACGTGGATGAAAACGAATGAAATATTCAAACCACAAATAATAAAGTGTACAAGAATAATTCGCTCTGATATAACTGAAAAAGTTTGTAAATCCAGCTACAATGGACGTGGCTTCTCTGTTTGACGATGTGAAACGTATGAATAAACGACAGGTACAAAGAAACAATATCGAACTAATTTAAGGTTATTCCTACTAAGCCAATTCACAAAAATTTTATTGCCGGCGAACAAAGTATTATTTGGTATTTATTTATTAATATGGTTTCAGTTTTTATATCAAATGCTGAGTTTTGGCATGATTGTCACTTCAGCACTTATGATATGGAAAGGTCTTATGGTTGTAACTGGATCAGAAAGCCCCATTGTTGTAGTATTATCTGGCAGTATGGAACCTGCTTTCCACAGAGGTGATCTTCTTTTCCTTACCAACTACCCAGAAGAACCAGTTCGAGTTGGTGAAATTGTTGTCTTCAAAGTTGAGGGAAGGGACATTCCAATTGTACATAGAGTATTAAAATTACATGAAAAGTAGGTTATTACATGAAGATAGAATAAATGTAAAACAATAATTAATTGTTATCACTCAACAGGAATAATGGGACTGTGAAGTTTTTGACTAAAGGTGATAATAATAGTGTTGATGACAGAGGTTTGTATGCACCTGGACAACTTTGGCTTACAAAAAAAGATGTTGTTGGACGTGCACGAGGCTTTCTTCCATATGTAGGGATGGTTACAATTCTAATGAATGAATATCCAAAATTTAAGGTATGTCTTTATTTCAGTTTTTAGTTGAAATATGAATTGCTTATTTCATCATATTTTTTTCTTTTTAGTATGCTGTGTTGACATGTCTAGGAGTTTATGTCTTAATACACCGAGAATGATTGCAGTTCAAGTAATTGTTTGATATAAGTTAATTGCGTATAAAACTTATTAAAGCCTGACTATTTATTTATAATGTTCCTTCTAATTTGTCGCAATTCCTTATTCAATTTTATCTTTTCTTATCATCACCCAGCAAATATTTCAATTAGCTGAAAACATTAATTTCGTATACTACAGTGACCTCTAGCTGCGAGGCTAGCTACTTCACTTCGTGTATTGTAGAAAACCGCGATCCGTAGGTGTATTGTTAGTTGCATATAGTTGGCATCAACATGTTACGGATTTAAACTTTTAATTTACACATATTATCAGACATAAAAATGAATTTCATTCTATTCCCTGACGTTTTATCAAACAAATTATAGTGCATTTTTAATACATTATCATCACTAACTGTAAATGTGAATGAAGTCAAACTGCAAGCCTGCGAGTGCACTATAAGTTTGGTCATTTGCATAAACAGCGAAAATTCGAAACGCGGAATGAATAATATGAAAGTTTTCATCTTCAATAAACGTTCATTTGCATATTCGACTAGTATAATCAAGCGGCTAAATGTGAAAATTATGCGGCAATAGCAGAGAATTTCTTCTTTCTCCGTACATTTCATTTGTTCCGTTGTTCATCCACCGCATTATATTTAACGAACGGATATCAAAAGAAATACAATGTTATTTCGTAAAATATATAAAATGTGTGTAGTGAAGCTGACGAAACTAAATAGTTTTTAATAAGTTCATTGGAAAATGTTCAATGAACATTGAAATTCATGTTTGTTTGCGTTTGGGAAGTCGTTTTTGATTGTTTTGTGAAAAAAGCGTCAATGCTGATTAAAGCTAACGGAACGCAAATAGTTTCCGAAGGTGCATTGGCGTTTTCGTCGAACATGTTTAGTCAATGGCTCGATGTCGGCATCGATGACCATCTCTCAAATTGAAGAATTTCGGCCGCGCTTGTGCGGCGGTAGAAATTAGGATAACGTTGAAATACAATCTTTTTTACGAGACCCAGTGCGTCTCCAGCGTTTTCACCACGCTCGTAAAAAATGCAGAACGCGCTAACCGCGGACTGCTTTGGAACATCGAAGACCGTGTTGCTTCGTGCGCATTGTGCACAAGACGTAGTGTAACAAATACGAAATACCGATGATGATGAACATATCGATTTCGTGCTGTCTCCGCCGAGTGTTTGCTCTCAGACGAGTGGCATTCGTGTCAAAACGAATCACACTCATCTACCTGCAATTGCTATAAACAAATTTACAAAACTATTTTCACTCGAAGTGAACATATTTTTCTATATATTATTAACATCGAGAGAAAGCTTTTGCAATAAGTTATGACAATAGCTGCGATGAAATATGGGAGTGAGTTGATAATACATACGTTGCGTTCGTTCGGTGCTCCGCTGCAGTTTTCAGCGGTCCTGAATGTCGTTTTTTCCTTGTAAATTTTATTCGCGGCGAAAAGAAGAGCGAGCGGTGCGGATGCACGAAAACGAACGGGAGTGAGAATAGGTAGCGTAACAAGTCGCGCGAGCAGGAGGCAGTGCAGAAGGAGAAGAAGGCTTCGGTTCCCACGGGCCGATGCTTGCCGGCCGCTCGCCGACCCGACGTTTCGAAAGGAATGTCGCTGCTCGAAACTAGCCGCGCGCCACGCCGAAGCTGCTTGAGCCAGCTTATAACAGCAGAAAGAACACAATCTAACTGCAAACAAATTTTCAGGAAATTCAATCATTTCATGACTAAAACAACTCTTTAATATTGTATTAATATTAAATGGGGCAGAACTGACCGGTTTCTTACAAAGTAAAAACAATTGAAAAAAATCTAATTTTATTTTAATGGGAACTACAATAATTGGGCTGTGAAAACATATAAAAAGAACAATCGTTTCATTGCCTATTCAAGAAGACAGTTGCTAGTTAATTGACAAATTGGAAGCTGATTAGCAAGCCGGCACATTAACGCTATCGTGATGCGGAGGACGTCTCACGGCGCGTCAGTAATGCCGTGTTAACGCGCTGCTGCGTGTGGTCCTGTGCGCGTGCGCTCGTTACTTAGCACTCTCCTGCAGTGGCTGGCAGTGGCTGTGCCGGTGGTGGCCGGTGAGCTTTCAGCCGGTGGCGCTGGCAACGCGCGAGTGGGGGATGCGCGTGCCGCGCTTTGTGTGGTCCGCGCACGCCGCGCGCATCGCTCCGGCCGCCTTCGGTAGCGCACGGCATTACTCGGCGTTCGCCGGTGCCATTCCAAAGGCGAGCTTGCGCGAGCTTAAACGCTTCCCGCTCTGGTGCGGCGCGTGCCGCTGAATGTGTGGTCCGAAGCGCCTTTATTCGAAGGCCCAGCCGGTGCATTGCGTACATGTCGATTTCAACGTGCTCGACATCAACACTTGTTCTTTACCTTATTGTTTCTTTATCTCACAGGGCACAATGTAAACAGTGTACGTGCTAAAAGAATGCTCACAAAATAAATACTAAAACAAAAACGATAACAGAAATGGAAAACAATTCCATTTCATTATGTATTTGCGGAATTCTCATTGACCTTTATAGATTATAAGTCATCTTCCATACGCGTTTACCTCAGTAACCGAGTGACCCCAAGCAAAGTCTTCAAAGGTCGCGGCGATGACGCCGATAACCTAAAAGAACAATCGGAGTTGAATACCATAACTTACGAACGACACACTCACCAAAGCAAATGTTTAAATTTTAATGATCCAAAATAAAACGCGATTAATTTCTGATATGCCTAATTTAGTACCCAGTGCGGCGTCTTTGTGACAACCGTTTTTTGTTTGTTTCATCCGCGTTCTCGAAGCGCATAAAATGTAAAGATGTTCGAAATCGTGATTTGGCAAAAGCCAATGATTCATTTATGTTCTTAACTGATTGAACAGTCAGAGGATCAATGAATCACATCAAGGGAATGTTAATAAACATAAAATAAACCGCGTACAAACAACATTTAATTAAACATTGAAATTAACATTACATTTTAGTGGTACGAGAGTGAGACTTTTATGATAGTGGCGGCCGAATAAATCATTTAGAATTGTTTCCGATTCGCGTCGATTTGTGACTGAACAGTGATTTGCGCTCGCTGACTTTTGATGTCGCGGTGCGAAAAAGAAGTTTACTGCCTCGGTAATTGGATATTATGTTCGTGTAAACTTGCGAGCGGAATGCTCCACGGAATGCGCGCCTGGCGAACGAAACGAGATGCCGTCCGGCATCCACCGCCAACTCGCAGAAAAGCTCAACATCGACAAGTCTGGACAGTCTCCGTAACACACAACAAGTACACCAACAACAAGATGAATTAAATAGCATTCTAATTTGAAACATCAAGCGTAAATAAAGTTGCACAGTTAGAACTTTGAATATTTTCGAGAATAATTTATGGAAAAACACAGCAGGACGGCTGGAATTTGGATTTGATGTGTCTCGCCGTCCAAAAATTTGATTACACAACATGACAAGTCTAAACTTTGTCAAAATGTTTGAAAATCTAGTAACATTTTATTGCACTTGCTTTCCGAAATATGCATTCAAGAGATTTCCTTTTTACGGCGTCAATGCCAGTTTGTTTGTATTTATGAAGTGTGAGAAATGAATGCGCTTATATTATAGTTATCAAAGTGGTATATACACCTACTTAATATTGTCCGAAACTGTAAAGATGAAAACGACTCGTTCACTCGCCTCACTCGACAGCGCCGCGCGGTAACTCGAACGCTTCGCCCGAACAGCTCTTTACTTCTTCAGACTTCACCGTCTTCACCTAGCGCGGTCTCCGGACTTCTTGTGCTTGCTCATGTGCTCATGCTTCTTCTTAACAAACAAGCTCGAATGTCTCCGCCAAGAAGGAGCATGCGACGTGAAGAAGAAGAAGAAGAAGCTGAGTAGTTAAGTGCCGAGACACTAATGCATGAATGAAATTAAATACTTTCAAGATTGTTACCATTCTTCCTCGGCCGCTGCAGCCACTGCCACCTTCCTTCTTTGCAATGCTTCATCTTATCTCGGTCTTGTCTGGAACGCATTGTGTTTGTTTTGATATGAATTCGTACAAATTCGAAGAAATACAAATCCGCGATGTTGTGCGACATTGGTGGAGGCGCCACCAGCAAGACACATTAATGCCCAGAAAGATTTATTATTTCTAACTGCCGCTCCGTTTGAGTTTGGTAGGAATGCAAGCGCAGTGTAAAGTTTTAAAATTAAACCCATGTTTAATTTATGGCCGGGGTAAAAACACTCGTCGAGGGTTGAAATTGGGAATTTTTATGCACTCATTGTCTTGACAAATTACCCACATACCCAGCGACTTCCAGATAATACAGATAACACAAAACAACAAAACGATTTTCTCCCGTATTGTATACTGCCGAAGAAAAAAAAGATCATCGAAGAATCTAACGAAGAAAACGTGTAAAAGTGCGGCACTCTATGACACGCCAAGCGAACTCCTCGCAGGCGATGATCATCACCATCGCTATCATCGTGACGGCAACGGCGAGATGTCGAGCCGGCGCGTTCGCATAATAGCCATACCACACCGTTTACGACACACGCACGCAACATACAACGTGTTCAGGTTTTCAAAAAATCGCAGGAATTAATTGAAGCGCATGCATTTTTAAATGTTGTGTTGGCTTTTGACGACGCCCTGTAGGTCTTCTCGTGTCGTGAAAGGAATAAAAGCTTGTTTTGGCTGGCCGGTTGGTTGGGTGCCTAAAACTATTAACCGAAAACGACTTTTGCTTGTCGATGTCCGGCGATAAATGCGCACCGCGGTCGGCGCTTTTTCTCGAGCGCGCTGCCCGCCGTCTTTCTTCGTGCCCGGGCGGCCCTTCAACGCCCGGTCGCGGTGGCTCAAGGTAAGCTCGCGCGCGTCCGACAAGGACGCCCGGAACCCGTGGCGAGCCGGAGGAGGCCGGGGCGGTCGAAAAAATCTCTCCGCGCGGCAGCGGGCGCACTGCGACGCACACAAACGAATGCAAACAAGACAAGACAAGAAATAACAAATGCCGGCGCATCACCATTAGCATTAACTGCTTGGGAACGCACATACAAGGTGATATAACAAACATCTATCATTCAATCTATTTGTTTCCAAGAAGATCGAAGTAATCGAATTTAACGCAGCTCAAATATTTCATCGTTCAAACAATCGCGTTGCAATTTTTGTACGTCGTAGCTGTTTTCTTAATTTTATTTTAAAACTTTCAAGTATCCTAATTTGTAGATGCACTTCTACTAGTTGTAGCTCGAAATGTTTTTGTTCTGGTTGTGAGACTGTGTGGTCGAGCGGCGTGAACGCGGTGCGCTTCTCATTGACAACTTGCGGTCACAACAAAACGCACCCGAAGGCCCCGACGGCTATCAATCACCTCGGCGAACAGTTAATGCACACTAAAGAGACACGAAAACATTCATCGGCGACCCGGGCGACGCGATGTCACCTCACCGTAAGCGCGAGCGAGACGCAGTGGAAGCGCCGAAACGCGTGGAAATTTATTGCATTCGTTTTGATTTAGTTAGAAATCGATTCCGAGACGGTCATTAGGCACCCAATGTTTTTGATAAAAAGCTCACACTCGTAAAGTTATCTACGATTTATGGAAATCATTAAAAATACTTATATACTCTTTTCAATGTTCTTAACCAAAGTCGCGAGTTAAGGAAAGCATTATTTGCGGAGACTTCAATGCGTTATATAACAGTAACCTTGTTATAGTACTGAAACAACATTTGGCCTTACAACTTTTAACTTTCATTATAAACTGCCGAAGAATTCAAGATAATGAAATTTCAAGTCACAACATGGCTAAACAAAATCAGCGTGAGGGCTGCTTTGCACCCTTTGTAATTTTGCCGCACTGCAAATCTCTAAATGCAGGGCAAAGGAGGTCCCTTCGGAACGCCAACCGAGACATGCATCGAAGAACAAAAAAACGGTTTCCTTTATCAGCACTCGGCGTTCCGTCTATTGATAGATAAATAGATAAATGGGATTTTTATTTCTGTTTGTTTGCGCGTACCTTTGCGCTAAAGCATCAAAGCTCGCCACACACGGTGACCGCCTTCCCTCGAAAGGATCGCGCCGAAAAGTCACCCAGTCGAAGCGGAAGAGAGTGTAAACGTGCACCAAAAGTTGTGAATGTACCAGCATATTATCGTCTCGTTGTGGAAGATGGCAATCCAAACTAACGCCGCGCCGGTCAGCAAGCATGCAAGAGCTTCGACTTGGAGGTAAAACGAAACAAGCGACAACAATTCGAATAGCTGAATAGCCTGCTCGAGAACACAATGCGGCAGTGCAAACACACGAGCCGTGCGCTTTTTGACTTTTCTTTGAGTCAAACGCCCGGCGCTTTTCATTTTTGAGGCCGAGATCAACACAATGCATTCAATCCACACTACCCTAGCGCTCACAATGAAAAACAATCTGTTCTGCAACATTCGTTGCCTAAATATTTGTCAATATGCCTGGCCGGCTTGAAAAGGCGCATGTTGTGTAAATTGTGAATTCCATCAAAATGTTTAAAATTAATGCAACTTTCTTTGAAAACATCATTCTGTTTTTATGAACCGAATGAAAAAGAACTGGGAAAACCACAACAATAAGCGGGATAATAAATGAGCGGCTTGGTTGGCCATCAGGGGAAATAAAATACGTTCGTAATGATGAGTTTTCGTATCGTTTCGAGGCGTCTTCGGGGCGTTTACACAACATCCGCCTATTCTGACTGCTGAACATCCGCAATAAAAAGAAATTATTTTCAAGGTGCGAGTCGGAGCATCAGCAACATGAAAGAAAAAATGGTTCAAGCTGTGAAAAATGCCACTTTCAAGTGGAGATGAACCTGATAGATCACGTTTTCTATTATCTGCTTGATTGTAATCGCTAGAAAAACAAAAACAATTATTGCAATGCCATTGATTATCAACTCTGCGGCATAGCGCACATTAGATAACTGAAACGTAGACAAAGCTTTGAACTTTGTAACTAACAAGCCGGTGGTCGAGTTAACAATACTACTAATTAGGTTTTAGGTCTTCTTCTGAATTGTCTCAGCTTTCGGTAGCTTTTGATGTGCCCAGAACGACATTTATTAAGTGAACATAATTAGAACTCCTTTCAGATAGTACTCAATTAAAACTAAAGCGCTCATTAAATTTCAAATGAAATCTTTTAAGTAAATTACATCACATTACGAAATTCATTGATTGTGTATTTCACGAAAACGTACACGTTTTCGGTTTTCATAAGATTGCATCAGAAACAATGCTAAGTTTGTAATTTATCTAAATTTTTCTTATCTATATTTAGTGTGAATAATAATTTGTTTTTTCATTTCACTGCAATTTTTGTGTAATACGTAATTCGTGAACCACTCGAAGTGATTCACAATCAGTTTTGTGATTCTCTGATTCATAGCTTTAAGCAGGTTGGAATTTTCGAGTCAAGGCGTTAAATTAATAGTGCACCGACTGAAGGAGATACGGCTACCATTGTACCAGTGAGTAGCTTGAGGATTCTCTAATATCCGCTGAGTCTGTGCGTCTTCTTCTTTATTGTTGAGCAGCGTGCGCTTGAACCCACGCGTGGTGCGCGTTTTTAACAAGCTCCTAAGAGTTGGGTCAAGCCACGCGAAGTCGATGAAGAAGCGGCAGCGTCTTCGGCTGGAAATGGTTGTACGGTCGGGTGTTTATCTCATGCATAAAAGGCGATGAGGATGCGCACCGCGGAAATTTGTGTGAGCCTTCTGTCCTGCGCCTGCTGAACGACTCTCAGAAAGTTCCAACAAAATTCGTGAGTTCACAAATTCGTGGGTGGAGCGAATATTCAAAAACAAATAATGTAAAAAAAATAACTTTGCAAATTGAGTTTTACTGTTTAACTTATAAGTTGCACTTGCTAATTGAATAAATTTGAGAACAATACATAAATTTGTGACTGATCTTGTTGGATACCGCTAAAACCGTCCACGCCGAATGGCCGAATATATCAAATTATAGTGCGTGTCGTCAACTCCCACCAAACGAATCAAGAGTGGTGAAGAAAAGTGTAACAACTCGCCGCTCCAACTTCGTGTTGGGCCATTCGTGGTCGTCGAAATAAATAATTACAACTTGAGGTAACCGCTAAGTATATTGATCGTGAAGCGAAAATTTATGGGTATGGGAACTGCCTTTTGTTGCCACACCGCCACGACCGCCGAGAGAAAAAGAATTGTCGCAACTCGCAACATGAAGCTTTAAAAGCTCCACGTTAACTGACTTCAGACACTTAGGTACTAGCAGTAAGTCGAAAACTGGAAACTTGTTTTGGGTGATATGCGCGTCGTGCCGACATCGCGTTGTCCAAATTTAAAACTAAGAACTGCATTCGGCATCGAATTGTGCAGCACTTACAAACAATTACAGCCCTCACATTTTGGCTGCGCACCAATTATTTGCATTTTAAGTGCGAACCAATTATTCGCTTTTTGGTGGGGAGTAGTAAAAAGATTGCGCGAACACCGAGGAGTATGTCATTCTTACTCAGCGGGCCGGGCCTACTTTAATTCCAAAAAGCACCAAGTAAAAATACATTACTGGGAAATCTTGTAAACTTGTTAATCAACTCAACTGCGGCGATTATATACACTTTGTAGTGTTTAATTATCGTTAATTACGCGCTTCGTTTGTCGTAATCTATCCTGGTGTGTGCAGACGCTTTGATGCCTTTTTCAAAGTTGGAAAACCGGGAAAAATTGCCGGTTACATATCAAGTGTACGTACTATTCACTTGTGCAAATTACTGCTTTTATAACATCGTGAAAAGCGATTAATGTGTTCGTTTTCAAAACACTCAGTATGTCACCAGTGTTTGAGTCTGTTTAGAAACGCAGGTTCTCAGCTCTTTCATGCCCGCCGTAAACTAATTAACAAACACTCGGCGCGCTGGTTCTCGTTTCATACACTTCTCGCGTTTCTTGTGTCCGCTGCCACAACGTGCAGACTTAAGATCGTCAGCTTCTTCCTGCGTTTGTAGCTAGCCACCACCTCTCAGAATGAAACTCTCGACGTTTCTGTTGAAACTTTTATTATTCAATTTCCAAGTCTTTTGTTTAATATATATTGTGTTTAAGTAAGCATAATGTGTTTACGTGTTAGTGATTTTTACGAACGGACAGCAGCGAGAAGACAAAGAGACGTGTAGCAGGTGAAGGCATGTATGCGCCGTCGCTCGGCGGCTTTGTTTCATTTTGCAGGGCAATTCGTGCGTTTTGTTTGCGCACCACATTACTAAACGCTAAACGTCAAACGACGGCAAGTTACAGGCATAAGAAAAATAAATATAAGAAGAGGAGAAAGAGAGAACACTTTGAGGGCCGTTTCATTAACACCTTTTATGTGAGAATAATGCAGAATTACAGAACCAAACAACAAGCACTTGTCACGATGCAAATAATGCCTCAAAACACACCAAACAAATGATAAAAATGTTAATAAGTACGTAGGTATACGAAGACATTTATTCAAGATAGGATTCTCGCACACGCGTATGAATTGAACGCGTATATTTAACATCTTCTGTTTTATCACAGTTATTGCGCGCTCATTGTAGAAATTTCTGAATGAAATTTTTCGTTGAATAGCCCTCCCTAACTGTTCCGGTGTTTCTGTTTCTCCCCGGATTCAGTCGCAGAACGAGAACGAAGCTGTTCGCGCATCTGCCGCTTTTCACCTGTCCGCGAAGGCCCCGCCCGATGGCCAATGAGGTCGGCCGGCGTGGGCAGGAAGATGGCCCGGATCCTCCGGAGCTCACGGCGGAGTGGGGCAACTCACGGTGTGCGGCTCGTCCAGCGCGCCTTCGCCTATCCGACAAGTGCAACAAGTAGTCGGCGCACGGCTCGCTCGCACACGAACGAAAAAAGCTCAGGAGGTACCTTAGCTTAGCGCTCACTAGAAATAAAAGAAACTAAGGAAAAACTTGGAAAACCGAACGACATCACAATCGGATAATCAGTGCAATTTTTGTTTGAAAATTTTCGTGATTTGTGTGTATTTGTTGTGCAAAGTGACACATTTTCAAAGAGTGTTAACAAGTTTCAAGAGTGTGCATGGAGTTGGTATGCGCTAAGTGCGTTGTGCGACAGGATCTCCGGTGGTGCACGCAGAATGAAGGGTTGGACGCGCGGCGGCGCGCTTGTGGCCCTCGTGGTGGCGGCGTGGTGTGTTAGTAGCGCTGTCGGTTGCGGGCCTGGTCGGGGCTCCGGCCGCCGACGCGGACCGCGTAAGCTGACGCCGCTCGTTTTTAAACAACACGTGCCCAATGTGTCCGAGAACACGCTCACCGCCAGCGGACTTTCCGAGGGGCGCATCGATCGCCAGGACAAGCGGTTTTCGCAGGACCTTGTTCCTAACTACAACGGAGACATTATCTTCAAGGACGAGGAAGGAACGGGGGCTGATAGATTAATGACACAGGTAAATAACTTATAATAACTCCAAAGGAGAATAATTAAAGCAAATCTCATTTAGAAATTTGATGCATTGTTTTGAAGATGTTGCTGCACTTTTGAACCTTAGAAATATCAAATATCAAATACGATTGCTGGCAATAAACAAGATTGTTTGACTCGTCAATTTGTTTGTTTATTTGTGCCGACAACACCAAGCAAATGATCGAGCTTATTTATAATTTATGCCATGCATTCTTGGACCCTGAGCAAACGAAAGAAAGCAACTTGTGTAATCAAACGCGTTGAAATGTTTGTTTTTACTTTTTATTGCGGTATTTAATTAGTCAACTCGAAACGCGCTTGATATCAGATTTGTGTTCCAAGACTCTCCGAATTTTAACTTTGTTATAACAACAACACAACAAAGTCATTGACCGATGATTCCATGTGATTAAAAAAAATTTCAATCTGTTGTTAATGATAATTTATGATTTTAAATGAACTGAACGAATTTGGTTGTGAGGTGCATTCTCGTTGAGGAGAATATGGTTAATAGCAAATAGTAAATCTTTTCAAGTTTGGTTTGTTGGAATAACAAGTTTATGACTCTTTTAATTAGACAACGTGGGCTTGCGAAGACGTGCTGCGAGCGGCCACGGCGTAACAAACGCAATGATAAGACAAACAACCACCGAATTTATTAGTCATTTGTTTATTGCCGCGGTGAGCCGCAATGCGCAGCAATGATACTCATCGGAGTGATAATAAAACTAAGTGGGCCCTTCGACAGTACGAAGAGCTGTAAATGCAGTGCTATAAAACTAGTGTTCAAATTGGATTTTAACTACTTAAAATTTAGTGGCTGAAATTCTGAATAAAGAGTTTCGTTTTGCTTAAATTCTTGTAAAATCAGCGGAAGTGGAGCGGTGCACAGGAAAGGAAGATGATGCGAAACCTTAAAACTAATCCGGGATGTCGCGATCCAGAGACGCGTGAGACACGTAATGAAAGCTGATCAACTTGCTCAAGGCAAGCCGCATTAAGTTTAGTTGTAATTACACACTACAAAGTGAACATAAAATACAGTATTTTTGAAAAGATTACATTTTTTAAGTGTTTGTGAGTACACTGAGTCAGTATTATTGAAAACACGTTAAAAATAGATAAAAACCATAAACTATGCTTGCGCGATTGTAAACCTGCAATCAACATTATTGACACATTCATCAACGTTTATCGCCGATGTTATCCTTGCCTGCGTAAAAATGCACCGGCAAACCGCAAACAAATAGACAAAACAATGTTCAGCATACTCAAAACAAACGTGATCATCCGATCTCGAGTTGCGTGCATGCAATAAAAGTGCCGATAAATAAAATGCGTCCTGTCGACACGTCGTAATAAAATAATTAAACACGTTTTATTAGAAACTAGTTCGTAGTGAGAATAGAAAGTACGTAACTTAATATCTCAACGTGTTGTTATCTCGTCGGGTGGAAATCGTCTGATTAAACAAAGCCATGGATTATGCGCGGATTACTTCATTCATCTAAAGATTGAGAGTTCGGAATTTATGTATTCATTGTGATTATCTCGAGTGTCGTTGAACTTCAACTGAAATAATGCACTGCATTTTGTGGAAATTGATAATTCGCACATTGTTGTGTTTTATTTATAAATCTTTCGCTGATTGTCGCGAAAAAATCAACACGTCAAGACACAACATGCACGTTAATTTCTGCGCGATTCTGAGAACAGAACAATTTCTTGCCCAGATGCTGAATCAGGATTAATATAACGTAAAACGAAAAAATCGAACAATTCTTAAACGTGGCTCGAAAACGCTGATGTTCTCTTAAACTTAATACGCAATCTGCTGATGCGCTGATGCTGGTTGCTTTAAAACTTCAAAGTCAGCTAAATCGAGTTCGTGCGTTTGTGTTTGAATACTGATAAAATAGGTAGGCATTAATGTTGCATTGTGCGTTGATAATCAAATTCAATTAACATTTATATACCCGCGAATTTCATTACCTGCGGTTTGATTATGGCTATTATGATTATAATGCATTGAAGGAATGCAATAAGGAAATGGAAATTTAAAATAAATTTCTTTATTGAGAACATTTGCTGCTTAATTTATTATCGTAATTGTTTGATAATAAATTCGCTATTTTATTTCGTTTTGTGTAAACTAAAGCTGGGATTTCCCTGCGGTTACCAGTAAAGTGAAAACCTATTTGCATACATTTGTCAATTTACACAATTACGGCCACGCTTGCAACAATGTTGGAGGTTATTAAATTATCACTTTGTTCATTATCGTCGTCTGAGAGGAAAATCTAATAATAATCAATATTGATCTTGGTTACAATGTCAAGATTAACATAACAAACATTACCTCACTCAATGATTGTTTCGTTTTATCTATCATGTCTTTTCAATATCTAAATCTGAATGATTTCGGTGGCTTCCTCACGATTCTCACGCGGCAGGAGCTCGATAATCTCGTTCGGAATGTGTTAAAGTCCCAAATTGGTGCGCCACTTGAATCACTTAAGTAATCCGCCTCCGAAATCGTATAATGCGCTCAACGGCATCAAAAATATTCTTCGTAGTCATAATATTTTGATCGATTATTGCTACTGCTGATTAAGCACGCTGTAATAAAGGAAAACAAGAATTTGGATTTGATTTATTCCTTTTTACTGGGAACTGGGAGTTTGATTGACAGCAAATGCGTATAGAACAATTTGCAATAACCTCGCGTTCCGAGAATCTTCCACAAGCAGCGGAATGCTCAACAAGTTTCACATTACCCAAAACAATTTTCAACAACAATTCGAAACGATTGTAGAAAATGCTGTGACAATGGTGTTTTCAAATAGGTGGCGCTAGTGGAGTGACTGTACGCTACCGCACATGCGTATTGCTTTGTTTGATTCCTAGCTGCGCGACTACCCTGAGCTACAAATCGGTGAAAAATCGATTCAGCGTGAGTCGCGCCGTGTAAATGGCCATTATGTGACAGCTGGCCGTAGTCACAACATTATCAAAACGGTTTGCGTTCCACGAATTGCAGCGTGCACTTGTTGCGCGAAGAAATACGAGTACTCGCGTTTTAAGAGTTTGTCGAGCGTGAGCCAGCGAGTTTCACGATTTCTGACGTCGCGCTCCATACGGAACAATGATTTGTCATGTTTGCGTCGCGTTGATGCGCGCGCGCGATAATTTGTCAAATTATAATGTGCCTACGAGGCGCGTGGGCGGCCGGCGTCGTACACCGATATACTCTATCAATGACAATAGAACAAAACGTAAAAATAAATCATAACTCGCGCGCGCACTAGCCACATGCAAATGAGAAATTGTTCGCGTGTAACAACATGTAATGATAATAATAATCGTTGAAGCAGGCTTCTATCGCGACTTACAATCTTTAACCAGACTCTTCCAAACCTGCAATGTACCGCGTGCACAATATACAGTGCGTTTCAACATTTGAGGTTGTGATGATAACCTTAACGTTCATATTGTCTTGCCCCACCTTGTATGGACGTATAATATCAATGGGAAAGTCCAAGAATGAAATTTCTGTGAGAAACAACAATAGGTCTGTTGCTGCAGTTGGATATTTCCGATGTTAACGAGGTAACGATGCGGCTGCGGAGCGTCTTCTCGCAGGAAGAAATGAGAAAGCTCGATAATAAACATAATCGAACGCACGACGCGATGCTTGATGCGCTCTTTTGTCTCTGCGCATGGTCGAGATTTAAGCGTTTTGCGTACAGTGCGAACTGTGTAAATCGTATTGTAATAACGACATGGAGCAATAATACCTATCGAACGTACTGTATTGATATGTTATCCTAATACAGTCGACCCTGTATATCACGATTTTTACAGATTTATAAATCTAATCAATGTGGATAAATTAACAATAGCGCATTCGCATACAATGACTTTAATTTGTTCTTGAAATATTCGAAAAAACAGTCATTGGCATTTGAGGTTAGGTAAAGTCGGGTGGTGAACTAACCTCAATTTAATGCCGCTGCACTCTGGATTTCAGTATTTTTTCACTCAACACAACTGTAAATTAACTTGCGGTTGATGTTGAACACTTTTAGTTCTTCGTATATCAATTACATGCCGCGTTTAAAAGTCGTTTGGCGTTTGCACTCTTGTACAACACAAAAAGTTGCTCGTTAAGCCCAAGGTATATAGTTAATAGCGTTTAGAAGAACTTTGCTTTAATATTGTTTAGCGTTTTGAAGTTAAAAGTGTAAAATATCTTTGAACATGATGAGAGTCGCGATATTGTGCGTTGTGAGATGTAAGAGAGCTTGAGGTAGGTTCGCATTCCATGCCCTAATCCGAAAACTATCAGCGTTTCAGTTCGCATTGAATCGATGCGACGTTATCTGAATGCCTAATGCGATTTGTAGCAATTTGTTATCGGCGATCAGCGTAATGCGATGATTGTTTCCATGAACTTGTACGACAAGACAGAAATTGCATTGAAACAGTGTGAGAATAAACAAAAGATCGACGAACCGAGAATTAATTGCGGTGTCGTGGTGTCCGACGCTCCATTTTCAGCATCAGTAACTCGTGTTCCAGCCTTTTAATCTTGTTATTTTTGCTGTAGTTACGTTTTAATTGATTAGTTTTCCAGAAGTGACGCCGCGCAACGATGTTAATTAACACATTGAACCTTATACACCATCGTTGTCTATTCATTGCTTCGAAAAATTCTGCGTATCTTAATATTTTCAAACACACCGTAACCGTAACTTATGTAAATTTTGTTTGAAAACTTTTCTAATGGGCGGAACACTCTGTTTGCGTCTGTTAGCATCTGTGATGTTGTTTATGTTTGGTGTAAATGTTTGTCATGCTTTTTTGGAAAACCAATTTTCGATTCTTTTCACTTTTTCTGGAGCCCTCTAGTCGCTTTGACGTATTGTCACACTGGTCAGTAATGGTACCTTTTGGTCAACACTCTTGTAACATTCACAACAGACAAGGTAGCAACCACCTAGCTATTCATCGTCATGGTAAAATTATTTCATGATTTACAACGCATTTATTTATTTCATTTTTCAGTTACAGTCTAAGTTGAAAGTTTCCGTATAGTTTTGCATTGAATGTTTTTTCTCTATTTTTATGACTACAAATTGCTGTAGTGCGTAACGTTATTGCTACCGATTTTCGATCCTCAGAGGAGTGATTGTACACGCATAATACGTACAATAAATATTTTGCGAGCAAGTAGCCAGTTGCAGCCAATAAAAACATATAAATCATTGGGCAGTTTGGCCAACAGTCAAACGCATGAGTGACAATCACGCCAAACACAAAACACAAAGAGAAACACGGAAGTCATATCATAAATTATCATCATTGTGAGACACATTCCAGTGCTTCGATTTATATTGCACCTAAACGTTTAAATATTTATAGTATTAAACTTGAATCGGAACAATAATGCAAATAATAAAATGTTGTACATGTAATTATTATCGAGACAACTTCATCGTGTCATTCGAGGCAATTAAATTTGCATTTTCACGATTTACAACGTTTTTCTCACATTCGCAATTTATTGTATGCAATTTATTGCAATGCGAATTGAATTAATGTAAATTGCTACAATAAATGATTTCAATTTCTTCATTCAGTGAAACATACAATGTGTTTTTATGGATATCAAATACCATTACAATATTAGTTTATTCGATTCGAGTTTCAATTAATCGCGATCGCAATTAGTCAACTCGTCGACTTGGTCGGTGTGTTGACCGGTAGGCTGCTGGTTGATTAATCAGGTGCTTTTCGCTTCATTGACTTTGCGCCTTGCGTCTTTATTTTATGTTGGATTGCCGCGAGCAGCGCGGCTCAGTGCACAGGATGCACACAATTTGCTTATCGACGTTGCGCTAACCGCGCACAAGCTCACAGTCTCAATAATTAATTGGTTAATTAACGCGCCTGATCATCTATCGGATTGTTTATTTAAATCTTATCAAAAGACATTTGTTTTGTTTTCAGTTGTTTCCACACTTTGTCAAGTCGTATTCTTGACTTTAACAATTCCAACAATAATAGATTACATTCTGAGATAAACCTTTCAGTATTTTTGACTGAAAAGTGCTTTCACAGATTCTACAAAGTTTATCTCTCATGGGAGTGATTGACACTCAGGTGACAACACACGTTTTCGTCCATTCATTTTTACATTTTACATTCATTCATGCACATTCAAGAGATGAATTGTAAGGCCAAACATAAATATTGATTTTGAACAAATGGATTTTCCATATTTCATCTATTTTGTTATGTTTAAACAGTGTAATGTTTGTTTGTCAAATGACATTGAATTGAATATTGTAATGTAATTTACGAACGCGAGTGATTTATGCTCGCTTGCAACCTGGGTGCGCGTCGCACGTCGTCATTAATTAATCGCTTGATTGATATCCGCACTTATCTATAAATAACGTGTTTGACACAGTGCTGTGTGAAATGGAAGCGCCACACTCGCCAGCCAATGATTTATGATACGTCATAACAATAAACGATGACAAAAGCTACAGATGCATAAATATCAATTCATTGCATTATTAAATTTCAGCTACTTTAAATTTCGATTCGCCACGAAATTATTCTCACTACGCTGATGAGTGTTCAAATTAGACACTCATTCTGGTGTTCGCTTGCTTGCTGACTTTTTCAGCTTCAATATCGTGCTTGTTTCTTGCATGTGCAATAAAACAAGCGTTCTGGCAGACGTCAGACGGATGGCAGTGGTTTGAGGCGTGGATTCCATAAATTTCGTTGGTAATTATTCTCTTGACGTGTCGTAATACGTTCAACACCCTCTGGGCGCAAGCAGAAGAAACCCGACTTTCAACGTGAACTCACGCGCAAAAACTTGGTTATGTTACCACGAGTCAGTACCTAAATGTAAAACAATATTTTGCTTTTTTGTTACTAAATAATAATTTCAATTTGAACATGATGCAAGAAAAGAAATCGCAGCGTGCTAAGCCCGAACATGAGTTCTTCGTGCCTGTGATCTTCGTGAGCTCGCATGGAATTGGTTGGAATGTTCTTTCTATCTCGGTGTTGAGCGCGGCGTGTGCGTTCCTTATTCATTCTTTCGTTCGCTCATCTCATTTGTTAACTATTGCGCGCCGATGGCGGCCATGTTTATGCGCGCTCGCTGCTCAAAGCTCTTGCGCCTTCCTAGATGGTGTTCTCATTTCATGGGCGCACTATTGGATTGGATATTCCAAGCATCGATTCGTTCCACTAATACAGGCAAATTCATTGATATTGCAATAATTTTCTTTCATTATAAAATCGGTTTGCAGAAGTCCGGCAAAATGTTTGAGGAAAGAATTTGGTTCTTGAAAGCAGTTATGTTTTGAGAGCTGTTGTTTCTCGTGTTGTACATGCGCACTAAATGTAATTACACGATGAATTGCTTTCGACATTAAACTCCTCCTAATACACGAGCATTCTGCAATTGTGTAATATTTACGACTGAAGTCGAAACACAGCCGGATTGGCGCAAACCTATGAGTTATTGCGTGGTTCTCGACTTTCAACTCGCGTTTGAAAGCTCGGTAGAGTCGTGTATAGCTTTGGCCGCGGTTGCACTTTCTGTTTCTGCGCTCTCCAGCAAGACCATTGGTCTCTGCTGTGCGTTTCTGTGCCGCAGTAGGCACCTGTGCTAGTCACTCTTAAAAAACCGCGAGAGGCTCGCGATGGCCTCAGTAGGCGGAGGCATAGTCGGGTAACGTCCTCCCAGATTCAAAGAGAAACAAAATATTGCAACCCAATCTTAACCAAAATTTTACTTATTAGATTTAAAATCGTTAAACAATCTAAAGTAAGAGTCTAGTTTGGAAGCACATACAAGCTGCTAATAAATACTATTACGGTCTTTAGCAGTTCGTGCACAAAAGCGCAATGTGTTCTTCGAGCTGAAGAAACGTCTTCGCGTTAACACCTTCGACTCGCACGTTTGCGCGCATATAGTAGAAACTAGAAACGTGTTTGTCAAAGTTTTTAAGTGGACAAAAATATTATTGTTTCTTTTGAAAACAAAATCAGCAAAGGAGGCTATTTTAACAAGTGAAACACATTAAAAACAAAGCTTTTGTCTAATAAGATTTGGTTTTTAACAATACCCATTGCCGACAGTCTAAATTTTTTTGGGCTTGGGCGGTACGTTTTGATTTGCAGACACGTAATAGACCGATGTTTGTGGGTTCAGTGGGTTCAGTATGTTGAATGTGTGTGAATGCGTGAAACGTTTTCTGTGCCCTGCACGAAAGAAGGAAGTCTACCGACCGCAACATGGTGTCCACGCGGGCCAATGGTGGACTTTTTGACGCGGGCCTGTACATGTGCTCCCGAAAGAAAAGAATGTTAATGTTCGCCGGGGAAGGTTAGGCGATCGGGCGGCGTTTGTCGGCGCGCCAACTGGCGCTGTTTGATGTGCCGTGTGGCCCCCCAATGGCTGACACAAATTATATAAATTGCTTTTCTATTTCTCCGGCCAATGCCACAACCGACTCGAGTTGGTACCAAAAGAAAGGAGCCATTAGTACGTCTAATTTCTGAAATTTATATGCCACCTTTCGTTAATAGCTGTGTGCGCCACGAAGACCTGAAAACTGAAACAGACAAAAAACACAATAAATATAAATCAGCAGCAGAACTTGGAAAATTGCTCATCCATTGGTTAACACTCAACAAGCATGTATGAGAAGTTATCTGATTTTCGAACAAAAAAACTTAAAGATAAATAAAATACAATTCATTTCTAAGTGATAAAAGGTAGAATTACAAATTTGTGTACAATTGAAAGTCAACTGGGCGTTTAATTGAAAAATGCGGTGAATCCCTAGTCAAAAACTTTTTCAAACGATCACAAACACCGCTTTCTAAGTGTCTATAGTCAGAAAAGTATTAAAAAGTGTGGCTTAAAAGGCATAACTCAGATACCAAAAAGGTAAACACTTGAGTTTATTCTCTGGTGGAGGTAAAAAAAAGTGTAATCAAGTGCAAAATTATCTGCTTTCATTTGGAATTAACCAAATACAATGCGATTGTGTTTGACTGTATTTTACGATATGTAAAATTAGACGATTAAATTGATGTGAAAACTTGTAGTCTAAATCTTGGACGAATCTATTAACTATAATAATTTTACGACAGGGAATTTCCGGTTTACATATAGATGGTTTGTACAATAAGAAGTGTCTTTATAGAATTATCCTGCGACTGCTAAAATTCAAAGCTAAGAAAAACACATATAAATAAATATTGGGGTGTTTCGAAGCAATTTTCATAGGTAAAATCAATATTTTGACAACGCTGTTCGTGCTCAGGTTTGTTTCCATCAAACAAACCTTTTAAGGATCTAAGGGGATGGTTATTTTTGGTTTAACTTTATATACATAACCAAAAAAGTTTTTTTTTGGCATAACAAATTGTGTGTGTTTCGCACGGCTATTTTCAATGTTTCGCTTTTCGGTTTATTTTTGAATTTTTGAGGCGCGCCACCCGCCGGGCGGTATCTTACCACGCCCGAACAACTCAAAACTTTCAGAACGATTCGTCAACGTTTACCCTTGTTCAAGTCAAAATGCGGCAAAACATTGCGACGCAATCGAACAATGACGCACAATGCGATGTACATTTCGACACAAACGATTTACACGGATTTACACGCGAAGACGACGTGCAACAAGGAAAAACCGTGTCCGGCGTTGGGCAAACATTGTCGTAATCAATTTTTCACGTGTGTCAATCAATTTCACAAGGCAGAATGCATTCCTAGAAAAAAAAATCTAACAGTGTTTATAGTACCTTAAATGTAATGCTTAAATATGTAAATTTGACATGTTTCAAAACATTACAAAATTATATGTTTTCTTTTAGAGATGTAAAGAAAAGTTGAACACGTTGGCGATATCTGTGATGAACCAATGGCCCGGGGTGAAGCTGCGCGTCACAGAGGGCTGGGATGAGGAAGGATTCCACGCTTCGGACTCGTTACATTACGAAGGACGAGCTGTGGACATTACAACATCCGATCGCGACAGATCAAAGTATGGAATGCTTGCCAGACTTGCAGTGGAAGCTGGATTCGATTGGGTGTATTATGAGACACGCGCTCATATTCATTGTTCCGTCAAATCAGGTAAATACCAACATAGTATTAAAAAATTGGATAGATTTGTAGTGAGGGAAGAAGTTGGCTTGTTGCTTGTTTGTTGTTTTTGATTTTGTAATTCGAAATGATCATCAGGAGAGTATGAAGTGCGTGAGATTGGGCATTGCGGCGCGGTCGGCATCTTCTTCGACGAAGATGAGCACACCGCAGAAGAAGAAACCGGTTCGTGTTTTCGACCGATTCGACGATACGAAATAGCAAACGCACAAAACGATCGCGGCCGCGCACGAATCCAACCTCGTGAGCGGCTCACGCGAAGAAGCTCCGAATACAAAACGCCCAACGCACAATTTCTCATCCAAACCGAAAATTACTTACCAAGCTTACCACGCATACATGTGTGTAGGATAAAACCACATCTAATCGCCAAAAACTGGCTGAAATCCGGCGTTAAATAATTAACAAGTAATTTTTTTTTATCTAAAGCCAAAAATTGAAGTCAACAAGGCGTAAAGTTTCGGCTTTACTTCACTGCATTAGAATTTGAATGTCAATGGGATGTGTCGGAATGTCGCTGGCTGCACATGCCTGTTGAAGATTATACAGCGGCTTAATCTATTGCCTATTAGCATACTAGAAAATCGCATTATTCACTCGCCAAAAAGGGGAAATTTTTGTGCGATTATGCAAGACTTAACTCCTTTTCCAAACCAGCGACTTCGATTATTACCTCTTCTCTTCTGTGGTCAAAGTTCCCCGAAAGGGACACAGCAAAGCAGCAAAGAGATTACAGACGTAATCCTTTTTTATCTACAAGCGCGCGCCAAACCAAACCAAAAGCGATTTGCGTTGTTATCTTAGGATAACATTCAAATCCAAATTTAGTTCTTAGGCGGAAAATTACGATACTTGGAATTTCAAGTTATTATTATCTTCTAAGTTTGTTAGTAGATACTAAAACTAATTACTGCATTTTTATTCCAGAATCGTCGCAAGCAGCCAAGTACGGTGGTTGTTTCACTCAAGACAGTATTGTGCATACCACACATGGAACCAAAACAATGTCCGAAGTTCAAGTGGGCGATTACATACAATCGGTGGACCCTACCACATTGCAGACAATTTTCAGCGAAGTTATTCTTTTCCTCGACTACAGCCCTCTGGAGCAACGCACTTTCGTGCAATTGAATCTAAAATCAGGAGATGTTTTAACCGTCACACCCACGCATCTCATCATGACTCCGGATGTGCTTGACCATAGTGTAGTGCGGACTATTTACGCCGATGCGTTACGCGTTGGTGATTTACTTTTTACTGGCGGCGGCGACAACGCCGGCGGGCAACTTACACCCGATGAGATTGTGCTCATAAAGCCTATCCTTCAAACAGGGCTGTATGCTCCGCTGACGAAGGCCGGTACAATAGTTGTAAACGGTGTCGCCGCCTCTTGCTACGCTACCATTGACAGCGCGCGACTAGCGCACGCGGTGTTTGCGCCTCTCAGACTTTTAACCAATTTACGGGAGGGTGTCGAGCGATTGTGGGACGTGGTGCGCAGTCCTCTTCGAGCTTGGACCAAGACAAAAGTGCCACCAAGTGACAAAGACACTAACGATTTACTTAGTAATGAAATTCAAGATGCAGCTGCAGCGACTACAATAACAAAAGTTATTCCTGCTGTGGCCCCAATTCCCGTAGGGGTGCATTGGTATGCACGAACCTTGTATGTGTTCGGCGATCTGTTGATTCCCTCGCACATGCGCACATAGAAGTGATCAAAAGCACTCAAAAGTGTTAAGTGTTAAAAGACGATTTTTGTTATAAACACTCTGTATATCCAGTGATTTAATGACCACGAACACATGGCGCTACTATTGTTATTCAAACTTTACATTCGCTGTATTTATTCGCGTTTTATGCGTCCATTCAATGAAAATGAAATCGTGATCGACGCAAAAACCGCCAAAGGATTACGAAAGTCATTGCAAACGTCAACGTAAAATCGAAAGCAAGACTTTCATATTCTCACGCGTCTTACGAGACTAATACAAGTAAAAATGGAAGCAATGATTTTCTTGTTTTTCCTGCCGAAAAACACTGAAAATTGCTGCACAACGGCCAGTGATCTTATTGTACATGCGCGTCTATTTAAATAATACTATTTATATTCCATGCTTGATGGGCATGTTTCAAATGTACTAGAATTTTGTAATATATTATATTGCTTATATATCATTATTTAATTTATCATTAAAATATATTTTAAATGCAACATTTGTACGTTTAATATTATATGTCTCTATTGTACGTATTATTTAAAGTAATTTAATTATTTAATTGTCTTCAGCGTCAATTAAACACAACGAACAACTTGTATATTCCGTTTTTTTTATTTTATTTGATTTTGATTTTGTAAATAGTTAAAGATTTTTGTAATATATTTCTGTCTCTTCTATTTTTCTTGTATTATGTTCTGTTAATATTTTATAAATATGAATGAAATACAATTTATTAATTATCTTGTGTTTTTATTTCTAATTGAAACAAAATTATTCGAATGAGTTCTCAAGAGAACTTTAAACGCGTTTTTCACATTTTTTTTTTGAGGTGGTTGACATGATACCATTCCAACTATCATTCTTTGATATTTAAAATGAAATCTATAGAAATCTTATTTTGAATATTAAAAAAAAAATCGAAAAGGTCAAAAAAGGTGTAAATGTTGTTGATTTTCTTCAAGACGAGTTCATTTTGTGAATTGAATAAGGGTAGAAATTTTCAACCAGACAGCAGTCTTTTTTGGTGCAGTTAATGTTGCCTACAATAAAACTGAGTTTCTCCTGGTTTCTCTTGACAATATTATCGATTTTAAAATGTATTCTGACTATAGGCAACTTAAAACACAAATTTCAATGTTTATATTAACAATTTAATAATCCCCAGTCTGATATTGTTCTACTGTACTAAATATTAAGAAACAAAGTCAAAAAAATAATGTTTTTAGCATAAGTAATTATGGACTTTCAAATATGTATTTGGAATATTACAATTTCATTTTTATAATTTATTATAAACTTTTTTTTATCTAATCATTGATTAAAATTGTATGTTTTAGAGAATCGACGAGCATAAACATAAAGATTTGGTGAAGCGTAAAGGCAAAAAGATGTAAATATATACTCACTGAGTCTGTAAAAGTCGTGGAGTTCGTACCGCGCTGCCACCACCGATGCTTCATCTCGCACGCAGGGTTTCCACTGCTTCGCATTTTCACATTTTCTAGTCTCATCTCAACAGCAGGCGCGACAGCAACGTGTCGTTGACGATCTAGCAATTTCCGCTCGAGAAAACGTGATTCTACAATAATATAATTTTAAATTAAACTTAAAAATGTGAGAACTTTAAAAATATCTATTCAACAAAATGTAATTTTCCACAATCAACTACACTCAATGTGAAAATATATAAGAATGTTCGTTTAATTTAAAGAAAAACAAAATTTAACATAAATTAAAAATTATTTAATGATTGGAGTACAGAAAAACATGTAATTCTTTGTATTTTTATAAAGTGAATTTCGATTTTGACAAACAAACATTTATAGACTATACAAGTGACATTAAAAATTAAGGTAAACATGTTCTATACCTAAAAAGCTGGGTACGGTTGATGCAGTTTTTTATAAAATTTTAAATACCAAAAAGAATCAATTCTTTTTTCTTAAATATGGTTTATTATTAATAATGTTGATAAAAATTATTCTCATCAAATTATAAATTTGTTTAAGTTGCAGTTACTATTAAAAACAGTCGCATAATATTATTTGCTAATTAATCAAAAATCATCATCATCATCAATTTTTTTTATTATTTTGCACGATGCACGTTAAACACCTAACTGTTTCAACCGTACCCCGTGCAATGTAATGTTTCTATTTGATGTACGAAATTAGGCGTTTTGTAGGGTAGGCGAAGAGTAGGGTTTTAAGGCATTTTGTTGGATCATTCGATTAGTGATAAAGTCAATAACGACGTCCATTACTCGCCGCAAATAGAAGGTTTTATAAGGGTCATGCCACAAAAATGTGACAATTTCGATAACTTTCAAGAACAGGAACAGTTTTTGCAACAACCAGAAAATTGACATTTTGAACTGCGTTTCATGCAACTTTACAATAATGTGGGTTTGTAATAAATTATTTGTAAATTTCGTAAAACATCACGTGGCTGATTATTATGAATAGTTTATTATCATTACACATCATGCTGGTTGATCGCCCAATCTGGCAAGTACACAAACATAAATCAGAGTAAAGGCGCTTGTTTGTTGTTCACCATTATTGGCAAAATGTTGAACGTACCGAATCAACCTTGAAATATTTAATTAAATTATTATTTTTATAGCTATTTTTTCTTTTAAACGTATTTATGAAAACCTTGAATTTTATTATGTTTATAAAATGTTTAGGGTGACTTATTGAATATTCGGAGTGTCTTAGGGGAAGAATTCGGGTAGCTTGGTATTTATATATTAATTTTAGACCCAAATTATTCGCAAGCATAGGTACATTTAAACTTAATATACGGATATTTGATAAGATATAAAAATATAATGATCTTCATCGTTAAAATGCGCAGAACATTAATAATTTTTAATGAGAATAAATAACTCGCTGATATTGCAAAACAATTTCAACGTTTACTTAGAAAAAATGAGAGCTATTTTATTTAAAATCATTAAATATAAAACTACCAACTGAAAACGTTTTGATTTATCAAGACGTTGACTAGGTTGACTTATTTCCGCATTTATCACGTTGACGTTTTAAAACGCAAGGCGCAGATGTACGTGAATAGTGCATTTATAAACATAAATAAATGGAAAACCATTTGTAAGATGCAGAAAATATAAAACTTTATTTTAGAACGTACATTTCAACACATGAATTTTTATAAGTATACAGGGTAAATCAGTGAGTATTTAGTTTATAAACGCCAGAATTGCGAGTAAATAATTTGTTACACATTAACAGTCTGACATGCACATACCATAAACATGTTAATGTAAACTGTGTTTCTATCTTATACAAGTTTTAATGATAATTTAATTATAAACTAAATCTGATAATAAACATAGCAGAAAAAAGCAACAAACGAATCTATCTAATTATCTGATAAATTCTAGTGCAGTAATTTGATTACTTTATTCACCGGACAATGTAAACACACAAACGTGTTTTACGCTTATACACAACGTTCTTACAGTGTTCAACTTAAGAATTCATTTCAGCCTAGCTCATCATGTTGGAAATTAATTTTTGGGGTTTACGGACTCACGGTATTATGGGAGAATCGTGAGCCAACTGTAATAATACGCAGTATTCATAGTCAATCTGCGGGTATACTGAATGAAATCGATGTTAAATCACGTTGTGGAGTTGCGGTGAAGTTAAAATTAAATCATGCCCACCACCGCACTATGTTAAACTAATTGGAAATTGAACGAATGGAAACGCTCAGATGCGCACCCGCTTTTTCAAATTGAGGGCTTATATTTGCAAATGTAGATCAATAACAAATAACGTAATTTCGGGAGTCTACCTTTGAGTTTTGTGCATTGATGGAAACAGGCAATCGGATATAAGAAAATGTAGTTAAATGAAGATATAAATAGCACTCTTGAGGGTTAGCATCCGTTTGACAGATCTCTATAATTTCCTCCCTGTGACCTGTTGCTTTGGCGCTGGCTAAAACGCGGATGATGCGAATTATAATTAATAAACACAAAGGGATCGTTTGAGCGTATAAATTTCATGCGGAATTAAGCGACTGATTAATCGATAACTTGTACAGGTTTAAAAAATAGCTGGTTAATCCATAAAAGAGAAGTTTCAAGACAAAGGTACTAGTAGAAGAAGGCCAAGACCAATTTTAAGGAGTAAAATAACAAGCAGAAAAAGAATAAACGCTATTCGATACTTTATTCCCCACATTTTAACGTTCTACCAACTCGCTGGAAAACAAAATTTGTTTAGTATTTCAATGTGGGTAGTGGCAAGCTACGTTGTTGCAAGCTTTATTTATCTTTGTCGAGTAAATACTAAATACTATCCCGAAGAGCTGTTATTGGGTTCGCACGTAAAAAAAATGTTGACATTGCTCTCGAGAAGATGATTGCAAACGCGGCGTCGAGCAACGAAATGTCAGGATAGTATAGCAGTCGATAGACATGTTGATAGAAAAGTTTAAGGATTCAAGAACGTAAAACGTTTATATCAATATATTTTGAAACATTCTATTTTTATTATTGAAACATTATGCGAAATAGTATTTTAAAGTTTTCACACTTTTTAATTCAATGTAAATGTGCAAACTGAAGTTTAAGGTTGTTGACAACAAGTATGCAAAATTTACGTCAAAGAAACGCGGTTGAAAGCGCCAGACGAAGCGCTCAACCCCGGTGGGAAAACTTAAATTAGTTGTGATTGCGAGTCAAAGCTAACGACACTTCAATTACGCCTCGTCCCACCGCCGCCAGCTCGAAATCGTGAGGAAATTTGATACGATCCCGGTTGCTGTGCAAACTAAATTCAAGTAGCTATTAATTGCAGTGCACAATTAACCAATATTTAATTATTTAATATACACAAACACCAAACATTTTCAAGCACACCAGTTTTGTTAATTTACGTTAAATGTGTAAAATAATATTTTGCAATATTTTGCCAATTATAGCAAACGTCAATAAAAGCAATCAAATTTTTTGATTGCACGCAGTAATAGATTTTTCCCGAACATGCGAATAGGAAGCGACTTTCCATTGGCATATGTCGCATCTGGTTGTCATTCGATATTTCATTATCTTGCAACAACTGCAAAGAGTACTGATTGTTATCTACTTGACACTAATACCAGTGCTTAATATAGTTCAAACACATGTTCGCAGCGATACTATAGATACTTCTGATTTGATTAACTTTGTTAGCTTGGTACTATTTATTATGTTAAATACAATCACAACACACTTTTAATTTTATCCTTCAATAGATACAATTGTACATTGTGTTTTGCTTTGGTTTTTCATTTGTTTTCAATTTAAATTGGAGCGCAATGAACTTCTCGTAGTACCTAAGACGAGATGGCGGCGAGACGGAGCATGTAAGCGATATAACCTAATCCGAGGATGAAGCAGAGAAGAAACGACTCGTTGCACACGCTCACAAAGCTCAATAGTAGAAGCAACGAAAGCGTAAAAAGAAAACCCTTGAGTATTATTTTAATTCAAAAATAGGACCAAAATAGAGTACTGCACAAATATTTTTTTCTTTGAATTCAAATTAATTTAAATGAAAAATAACAATAAAAACTAACCCGATGCAAATTTATGAGGATAAATTTCCATTTGTATTCCTTGCGGTTTCTACCTTGAAATCTACGCAAATTCACTTTGAGAAAAAAAAATCATGTTAAAAAAAGACTTTGCATGTTTTATTCGTTTATCGCATAGGCAGTAAAACTCAGCAATGGAATTGAGGCGTGGAGGCGCCGGGAAAATGTAGATGAATACGGATCGTTAGGCGACGCGCATAAATTAATAAAATAATTGAAATTTATTTCATCTGGTTTTCTCGTTTGCTCTATCTCTATCTTTTGCTTGTACTAGTGCTCTTCGAATTGAAATAAATTGTTACTTTACAATATTTTAATGGAAATAAACGCAACGTTAGAAACATGGTCCTTAGACATCACCAAACTTTAATAATTGTATTTCATTACAAACGTCATAAAGTTCTATTCATGTACTAAATTGCGTACTGTGTTTTGTTATGATTTGAAGTTACTGCTTTTTGTCGCCATAAACTAAACGATGACAAATGGGATTTGAAGTAAAACTTTTGGTTTCATACGATTGCTGATTATTTGATGCAATTTGGCGTAGTTGCGACATTACGTACGGTCATTTGGCAATGAAAGCATGTGCGATTGAGCAGAGACATATTCGAGGAATCGTCGCACGTTTGCTACAAACAAAAATTGAATGAATAGCAAAAGCAAAAAGGATCCTAGATGATAGCCAATAAATCACATCTATTGTCAGATTTTCTTTCCAAAGAACCAGACACGTAAATGTGAATTCGAATATATAAATTCTAAAATGGTTTTATTTTCCATATACATTATGCAATTTGTACCAATTAATACTAATAATTTTTAGAACATGCTGAAGAAATAAACATGGATCGAGTGCACCTGATTGTGATAATAATTATCGGGGGCATCCTGGTGTTTATTATCACACTTCTATTGATTTTCTACGGCTTTGTGTTTCAACAAATTTGCTGTCCAACAAAGAGAAAAAGCGACCGGCTTCAGTTTCCGCGCGAGTCCATTCCGCTTACTACCATCACACATTTTTCCAGCCAACCTACGGACATGAAAATAGTGAGTTGCAAATTAATAGTAACAAATCACGCAGCATAAATAAAAAAAATGTTACAGGAAATCTCGAGTTAAGAATATTTTTCATCACTAAAACCGCTCATGGCAGTGCCGTTTTAAAAATAAACTCTTCAAAGAATAACACAATTGACCAAAATTAATGATCCTTAATGCAAACATGATGTGGTACTGGATAATAACACCGTTAACCATGTATATCAGCGTTGCTGCGTGCTTCTTGGTGGTTGGTATTCTTGCATTATATGTTCACACTTTCAGTACTGCGTTTCGCAACCCAAAATTATTTGAAAACTATGGAGAACAAAAGGTTTTAATTCTACCCCGATCTACATATGAAAGGGGAAACGCAGATGTTGACACGGATGTCATCATCGAGATGTTTCATTATTCACAAATTATTTAACAATACAAATTGTTACGTCCACCTACTAAGTTATTTGTGTGATACAAAATTAAAATGGAACTGCCGAAATATATATTATTGACGCATATTTATTCGAATGGTACACAACAATAAAAGGGTAAAAACAAGGAATATGTGCACGAGGTATTCCCGTACTAGGTCCAAAACTGTCTTTTCCTATAATTTTATTTGTGCATATAAGAAATAGACAATCCCTGAATGAAATATATCAAAATATATTGTACTACTAAAATGTGAAATATATAGATATACAATAAATTCCTTACCTTTCCTTTATTTACCTGCTTGGAGGAGACATACATTTTCAAATAAGCTCAATTGGAAATTGTTGAAAATGTTGACTATTTTATTATTTTGTATGGCATCTAGTAATCTATGATGTATAATAAATTATTTACAAGTAGAGGCGTTCATTCTAATTGATGCACAAAAAGAACATACCTTTGTCACACAATCGAATCCAATTGTTTTCACAAATTAAAACGTAAACACTTTATGCCCAATGATTAATTCATTCATAATTTAATTTTAAACATGCAACAAAAATATGAAAAAAATTTAGACGATTACAGATTGTTTCCTTCCTTCTCCTTGCACAACAATGATGGGATGCAATTCCATTTTAGTTTATGAATACTGTACATGTAAGACTAGTACTTTTTACTTTTTTAACAGATATTATAATCTTCGAACACAACATCGCTTTCGATTGGCCGGCGTCATCGTCGTCAAGCAGTCTTAAAATAAAAATAATGTTCCAAGAACAGCATAATTGCAGCAATAACAACACGTTCACGCGCGCGCTCGCCTTTTAATCTATACTACTCAGATAAGAGATGAATTGTATGATTTACATTTTTTGGTTTGCATTCGCGGCGAGCATTGATTTAATTTTTTATATACACAAGTGTTCTAGGACCACGCCGCCAACACCGGCAGCTATACGACGTCGTTATTGCGGTAGAACCGACGCTGCGGCTCGGGGGTGTAGTGGAAACGGGCACGCACGTGTTGCGGGGAACCTGGTACCGATGTACTCTCGGAGATTCGACGTGGTGGAGGCATTGGAGGCGTCGGGGAAATATATCTTTAAATGAAACACAAATATTGACCCGCCATTTTAAGCATAAAGGCATAAGGTTTTGTTTATGACTTACCTTCTTGACATAGCTGGCGATGACGTACTGTTGTTTTCAAAAAAATTACGCCTAACTGCAAGTGGACTATCCGCTAAACCTCGGTTTAACCGAGGTGGCGGTTCCGGACTCTGGTGACGCGACCCCCTCCCCGACCTATCACCGTTTAGTTGTAGTTTGATGTAAGAAGTAAGCTTCTTCTTGCCCAAACCTAAAATTTTCACTGCTATATTCGACGCAAGCAATGACAAGCAATCAAGTTAAAGTTAGGCATCCTTTAGAAAATACAATTAATTTACGGTCTAAATAAAAGCGTGAAGCAAAAAAAAATTAAATAACTTTTAGTACAAACAATACGTACATTGTTCATTTTTAATCATCTCCTCGGCCTCCTTCTTCTCCTGGTGCTGTTTCTGTTGGTGATAGAATCTCTGCAACACAATCGGACTAGTATTTCCACTCGTGTAGATTGGAGGTTGATGATCTATATCAATATGATTCCTTAGAGGCAACGGCGACCCTGCCGGGCTAGTCCATCTCTCGCGCGCTTTGTGTTGCTGTACCTGGTGCTCAAACATCTCAGCTCGACGTTGCACCAAGGGGCTATAAGCTCTCACTGGCTTATCACCTGCAACGGCGCGCTGGAATAGCGCGATACGCGATTGGTGTGTTGTCATGTTGAGCGGATGGGTAACAATGGCTGATTTAGCATCTTTATCGGCACCATTGGCGAATGGGTTGGATGGATTCACGCATGAATTGATATTCGTCGGAGATGTCGATATAAATGACGGTCTGGGTGGTTCTGAATGCTGGCGGATGTGTTTTATAGTCGGTCGAGCCAAACTCGTTGGCGATAAATTCTTGATATTTGAAGTTGGTGAAGGGAATGACGCTTTTTCTATCGGAGATGGTGTTGAAATTGGTATTTTGGTTATTACCGCCGACGTTGTAGTTACGATACTGGTCGGCAAATTAGCTAATTTTTGCCTGCAATAGTTAATTTGATTATTAAATAATAGTGAAGCACACGCATAAAACATGCACACACAACTTTAAATTAATATAATCTGATCTAAGAACTAAAATAATATGTCAAAGTAGGAAATCCATTAGACTTTGCTGGGACCATCTGTAATCGTTAGATTTCAGATCATTGTCAGCGAGTCACAGATTAACTACCGTTAGTCCAAATAAATGTTACGTACGTGGCTGTTAAGGGTTGTGATTAATATTGATAGTAGGTATGATACGCACGATCACAGTACGAGCAAACGATAAAAGTAGAAAAAATATAATTGGTTACACTAGTGGGTTGTCGGAGGGCGGATGAAGGGTATTTGTCTACACATGCACAGATACGCGGTCGCCGCACACGTCACTGCAAACAAAAGAAATAAACAAAAACGAAAATCAGAATAAAACTCGGCAAACTCTGTGCACAAGCACGGCGTGCAAAAAACAAACTTCTCTGCGTCTCGGTGGAACCGGCTCGCACCTTTTGCTCTCCTCCTCGACGGCGCGCATGGCGTTTGCAAACCACTCCCCAACATTGACGTCGCGTGCCTCGTAGTTCTTGTAGAACGGCTCTTCTTTCAGCTTAACGTACTTGGGCCGGTTGTTCTTGTCTTTGATGAGACACGCACCCACAAAACGGCGAAACTCAGATGAGAAGTTCTCATCTTCAGGCAGCGTCGGCGCATCCGTGCCGATCACCTTCGCCAGTACCTCGAAGTCAGTCTTGCAATCCTTGTACGGAAATGTTCCAGTCGCCAGCTCCACCAACGTGATGCCCAGCGACCAGACATCTGCTCGAATGTCGTAATCTGGATTTCGCGGATCTACTTCTATGCGTTCCGGCTATAAACAAAATTTTAAGAGCATGTATTTATACACTATTTTAAAGCTCACTTACAGCAAGGTAAGCTGTGCATCCTGCACTTTTGGTAGCAGCCATTGAATCAACCAATCTTCCACTAATGCCAAAATCACACAATTTTACATTGCCTCGCTCGTCCAATAGGATATTAGAAGGCTTCACGTCACGATGAATAATGCCGTGATTGTCTTTCAGGTAACTCAATGCCTTAATGGTCTGCAATACAATAAATTTACAGTTTAATATTATTTATTCATTAGAATTGTACTTACAGCCACTGTGACTTTTCCTAGCACTGGTTCAGGAATAGGTTTCTTTAAGCGTTTTAATAACTTGTCAAAACATGTGGCCATTAACTCCATGCAAATCCACACCTCCACTTCTGTAATAAAACATCCAAGACATTGAACTATGTAGGGGCACCCATGCGACTTAATAACCACTTCAATGTCCATAACTATTCTTTTATTTTCTTCCATATTTCCAGTTCGACGCATTTGCTGATAAATAAGTACAAATTAAAGCACTATTCATAATAAGAAAATATAATATACAATTGCCAACTTACTTTTACTGCTATAATTTCTTGGCTAGGTTGATGTCTCATTTTGACTACATGCCCACAAGTACCATTGCCTAGCTCCTCAATGTGATGCATGTCCTGCAGGCTAGTGTCATACCGTATGTCCCTGATCCTCAGCTTGCCACTGTTTTTCATAATTTCTTTGAGCTTTTCATCATGCTGGTCATGACGGTCATTTGGCTTAAAGTGGAGGTTCTGCGGCCGTCGCATCGGGACATTGTTTGTACTATCAACTGAAATTCAAAACCTCATCACCAATACATTTGGTATGGACAAAGAGAAAACATAATTAACTACATAACTAGGTATGTATTTCAGAGATGTAATACATGGCTATAGATTAATAGACAATCTAATAGAAAAGGGGCTGCTTACTTAATGACGGCAACGACGGCGGCGGGCGGTTGGGTCGCCCTGATGCCGGCAGGCGCACTCGCAGGAGCATGTCTTCTATTCGATTCTCGGGAGTGCTCATTATTTCACTGGTTCGTCCAACAACAAATCGTCACTCTGGTCAAGTTACACATTAATTACACTGACGCGAAATTTCCTAAACTGTCAACCATCTACCCTTTTCGTATAGCAGGATAGCAGGCTCGTATCAGCTCGTATACTACAGTATACTTCTAGCTGCTTCACCTTACTTTACCTGCACGAACTTCTCTAGCTGCAGCAAGAATATAGCGAATATAGCACAATATAGCAGGATTTTTTTGACAGAAATGTCAAATATGACACTTTCCACCTCCTCTTTGCCTGTCAAGCTTGGTCCATGGTCCAGCTCAGTCCAGCTTGGTCCAGCTCGTCCAGCTCAGTCCAGCTGTCGAATGTTTTGACTTGTATAGCCTTGTATTTGTTTTTATCAGTTTGTATTGCTTTGTAATACTTTGTAATAATTTTAGTTATTTTAAAAATTATACATCTAATCAATTTTCTAATATTGAGTTTATAGAATTGTGATATATATTGTTATATATTAAAAATAACGTATTAATAGTAATCATTTATTTTCAATGAAATTTCAACTGACATTGAAATGTATTTTTGACATCTCAAACATTGTTTCACACTTGTTCACATTGTTTCACATTGTTTGTTCCAGTTTGTTCCAGGCAGTTCAAGGTTGTTTGCTGTCATTTAGTGTTTCAGGCACAGAACCTGCACAGAACCACACAGAACAGTTTCAGGCACAGAACATATACTAAGAGAAGAGACGTTTCCATATATTTGTCCAGAAACAGGACGATTGGTGCGTGCGCGGCGGGTATATGAAGTACTAATCAGAGCTGTCAATTCAGAGCCGTA
>JARJDS010014061.1:0-11001 GCA_030264155.1 Atheta pasadenae | reverse complement strand
AAAAAACAATTAATGAGGAACTACGCACGCCATATTACGGTAGCGCACAGTAAACTCAACACAAACACACAAGTTTGTTAGTTATTTGTTGTTTGTTTGTCTCTTGGTCTCTTAGAACTTGGTGGAAGCATCAATTACTTCTTTGTTTGTTTGTCCGCGCTTCTTTTCGTTGTCTGTTTCTACCGCGTGTGGAGAGCGCATCAAAAAAGCTCGGAGCCAGGAGAGTAAAGTAAGCTCGTGCGGCGCAATTAACGAGCAATCAACATTGCACCGCGTGCTGGTAACCGTGAAGCCGTAATGACGAGAACGACGACAAATGAGAATTCCAAAAGGAATCACTACTACGAACTTGTACAACTCGCAAAAGTCACAAGTTATGTTAAAAAACAAAAAATGACGGACATTATTTAAGATAAAGTTAGGTTAAGTTTAGGTGTGTTCAGCTAAGTTAGGTTAAGGTTTATTAGGTTAGGTTTATGTGTGATGAATTTATGTAAATCGAACAAATCGAATGAATCAGTGAATCCGAAATGCAAATGGTAAATGCGAAAAAATTCGTTGTGCAGACCGGCAATTTGTGTTCATTACCCCGATGTGGAAGCCGATGGCGTGCGCGCAAAGTCAATAACTTCGTTATTATGCAAGCCGCGGCGACGGAGTTGCATTATCTGCGGCAGGGAATAACCACGGAGGCGGTGCGCACGTTAAAGCTGGCTGTGCTTATCGTAACTTAACCTAACTTCGCATCTACCAGGCTCAATTGAACTGCAAATGTTTGGTTTGAGTACACAACGCGACGACTAATGTTGTTATAATGTTCTTTAGATCTCACAAAACATGACAGAATAAGTGAATAAAGCTTTAATAAAGATGGCAGCACAAGCAAAAACAAGCACAACTTTAACAATTGTGACGTTTTTGTTTAAAACCAAAAATCGTATCGCCCAATTTAATTCGTTTTTTTTTACTGAGTTTGTAAATATTTGTTATCCTAGTTTAACTCGCGTGTGGAACCACACAAATCTGATCACTAACCAAACATGTTGATAAGATATATTCAACAAACAATTTTTTTTGGTTGAATAAAAATATCCAATGTATTTTTAGCTCAACAAAAAAATGATGGTTTTTGCACGTGCACATATTTTTGCATTTATTTCCACAAAGCGTTTCCATTTCCCACGTGCGCATCTTTTGTTTGAGGCGTTTGAATGGTCAATTAGTCGACGGCGAGCGCGCTTTAACACGTCGTCGTACTTACGGCTGGTGCTCCGGCGCGCCGGATTTAATTCCGGCTTTCGCTTTAATTTTAATTCGCATTTTGATGAGAAATCGTGTTCTGTTCAAAATTCGCGAACGCATAAAAGAGCACAGAATTCTATGCTTTTGGTAGACTAGCGGTGGAGTGTGGATTGGTAACAAAATGTGAAATAAAGAAAACTTGAACGTCGGGAAATGTTGGCGAAATTTACATTTTTCTGTATGCAAATTAATTTTATTCCCGAAAGCTTTTCTTTATTTTTGTGTTTTTCCGTTTTGGTATAATAGGGAGGAAAAATCACGATGAAACTAAAAACGTATCACAACATTTAATTTGCATTTGTTTTTCTTTTTTTATGAATATGAGAAAATTGTTGGGAAAAATTTAACTAAATTTGTTGAGCTAAAAATACTAGAATAGTTTGAAATGACAAGTGACACAAGGAGTGACAAGCATAAACGCGTTGCGCAGGCGCACAAGTGCGTAGACCGCCCGATTTTACCCGAACGAAAGCTGGAAGAGGAATGACAAGTGACACAACAGTGCTGCGCCTGCGCACATAACCACTTTCAACATACGCTGATTATAAAGTCTATTTGTCTATTGCGTAAAGTTTTTCTTGGAATATTGAAAATTTTAACTAAAAACATTGTATAAGCAAACAAAGCAATAAAACAGCTAGAACGACACTTTCAACATTAATCTATCAAACACAACTATTTTTAACTCTCAAACAACGACTACACTAACTAACTAAAAACTTTATTGCGGATTTATCCAATATGTATTGCATTTATCATTAAAATCAATAGTGGATTCAAATAAACTCATAGTGAATAATTTACTTATCTTGGGTAGAATTTATAAGTAATTGTTATTTTCGTTTGACTTCCATTTAAGACCAAATTTAGTCATCTGCATCGCTAACTCCCTTTATCTATCGACGCTGTATTTAGTCTCTGTCTAATCTATCTTCGATAAATCCTTTTGGTAATTTAGGCAACACATAACGAAGGCATACCGCATCAGAAATTGAATCGAGGGAGAGAGTTGAAGGTGAAGCGCTGGCGTAAATGCTCGAGCAATCGAACGTTTCGATAAAATCGAGTCAAACGATAACGTTAATTACGTTTGCTTTGCATTTCTACGTGTTGGTTGGGTTCAGATACCTTCATTAACGATTTACGTTTTGAATATTCACGATAAAGTATACATTTATGATTAACTTATTAAATCTAATTAGCGATTACTAATACTATTCATTAAAAATTCTTTCATTCAGTTTAAATTTGACCAAATGATTTCTGGAATTTACTCTGTGTGATTAAACAATAAATATCGTTACTGTCAAACAGTAAAAGGATGTTTTTACACTTACATTTAATTAAAGTAAAAAATCGTTGATTTATAAATTGTGTAAATATAACAGCTTTGTTTAAAATTCTGCGCCAGTGTTTTGCGTTGCGTTTTAAAAACTTTCTTTTGAAGATGTTTCCTTTTGAAGTCCAGGACGCGGGATTCATTCATTACGCCACGCTGCGACGCCTTTTTCTTTTATTTCGCTTCGAAATCCTGAACGTCGTGTTCTCCAAAAGAATAAAAATCAAAACATTTCCGTCCCCCCAAAAGTTTTGAAACCATTTACACTCAAAGAATGTAAAGTTCAAACCTCATTCCAATCCTATTTTTTCCTATAATTTTTTTCTGATTTTTATTCCTAACCTAACTTTTTAATTCGTAAATTTATGAATAAAAAATTACGAATATCCAAATATTTAAAGAACACAACGCAATAACGTTAAAAACGTAAAACAAACCATTCGTTGTGTTCCTTGCCTTAGTTGTCTAGTGGACCGACAATAGAATGTCCTGGAAACGTTCTAACGGTGTAGAAAATTGGGGAAAACCAATAAATCCACGTTCCCCGCGTGCCGACACCAACACCCATTTGCATACTGCGTATGTTTGTGTAGCGTTGCGTACATTTTGTCATAGTGCACCAATAAAACACAATGTTTAGAATTTGTAGAACTAACATCGAATTTTTGTTTTATTAATTATTTTCCGTTTAGATTAACTATGTTAAACTTTTACAGTCAGTAGACGTATCATCTATTAATAGTGAGTAATATCATATCATTAAAGATAAAAGATATCCAGAATGCTAGGAAATTTATACAAAGCAAGCAAGTAAGCAAAGTGATTAAGTTGAAATTGATGCGCAACGCATAATTTTTAATGCAAAATTACCAACATTATTATCATCAAAACTAAAAATAACAAGTTGTTTACTGTACTAATGAAAGAGCGTGTTGTAAAGATTACGATTCTGAGAAAATAACATTTACAAGATTACTAGACAATCATAAATTGTCATAAGTACCTACAATAAAATTAATTCTAAGATTTCTTTGCTAAATGTTTTTTTAGCAACCGACGCCCTTGATAACCAAACAAATATTTAACCATTTGGCAATTTCCCTGTTTGCACATTAATTCTATCAAGGATGTTACGGTAAAGTGAAGAATAAATATTACACGTAATAAACAAATACTTAACCAATATTTTATCTTTTATCATGACTCAACTCATTCATCACTTCAGTTCTGTTCCACCTAAATTGTCGGGAATTTGTCGATCAACGTGACACGGGAATGTCGATGACGTGAATTGGTAGATTCGATTTTGTCAATTCGATTTACCAACGCGCGAAATTCCCAAATTCGAGAATTCAATTCGTGTCGAACGAAAAGAATATAGGAATATAGGATATATACACGAAAAGTGTCATAAATTGAATCGATATTTTCCTAAACTCCTAAACTGTCTAAGCAGTAAACACCAAACGTGTTTCAAATATTACCTAACCTACAATTTATCGTAACTTTACAGCTAGATGGCGTTAGTAGAGTAAAATCCGCGTATTTCTATACGGCTATTTTCATGTTAATTATTTGTAATAAAACTGTAAAAACATGCTGATGTTGAGTTTTATTTATTACAAAAGGGGAGTATCTACTGCTGGATGTACAATAAACACGTCAAATTACACAATATGATGATGAACACGCGTTGTGGCATTCGTCACGCGTTTATGTCAATTCGAGTAATTGAAATTTGTACAACTTGGCAGTTTACGCCTGCTCGTGAAAATTATTAGCTAATTAATTTGGAGCCGCAACACATGATTATGATAATGAAAATGATGCAAATGTGATTTAACGATTTATCGCATTGCTTTTAATGTGAGTTCAACCGAGTGTAATCTAACATTTTAGCAATCTGGCACATTGTGTGTCCCCATAATCTGTGCATTGTGCATGAGGCCACGTCAAAATAGGCCCATTATCGAAGCGATAATTTATTGTATGATTACCAACCGCAATTAGTTCTTGTCACAAGACAACTAGTGTATATCTTCATATTTGTATTAATTATAACTTTCCTGACTATTCCTTGCAATATTCTGCTAATCAAAAGTTAAACATTTTTGTTTTCTGTCCAGTTGGGAAATGTTTGAAAGTTTCGAAAGTTGCTACACACACCTCTTCGCTTTCCATGCAAAGTTTTGCGCACGAAACTAGGAGAGTTTAGTGGCTTTTGGCAACTAAGTTGCAATAAGTTTCATTTGGGCATGGTACACACTTGTGGTACTGGTGGGTCATTCATTCGAAGCGTGTAAAATACAAAGTTTTCCAAATAGCAGGTGGAAAGAAAACGCCAGCGTGGCTGAAGATGCTTTCGCTGCCGGTTGAACCCCAAACAGACTTCGAATAGAAGACGAAAACAAGCAAGGCATGAACTCAGGCAAGTATTGCGTGTACGTTGGATACTATGTTATAGACGTTCTACATCTACATAGTATCAGTTTCGGTTGTGCAAAGCTAGGAAAAACTGGATGTGTGCCGCGTTGGCAGTGCCGCCGCATTAGGGTAGTTGTAAGCCGGAAAGTTTAAATTACACAGGCATTACCTTTGTAAGTTTGTTGCTTTTGTGCTTGCGTTCAACGAAACTTTAGTCGACTTTGGTGTTTAAAACGCACAAACGTAATAATACATGGTCACGTTCATCTCATTATATTCGATATTTTGATGTAAATTATGTAATTTATCTTTTATTAATTAAATTGATAATATTTCNAACAACTTTTGCTTTAAATAATTTTGGTATTTTTATAAATAAATACTAGTTTTGGGTGTTTTTCGAACAAAAAAAGATGTAAAACGGAACCAGTTGCAATGACTTAGTAACTTTTTGTTTGATTTGTACGAATCTAGCGCCACCTATCAAAAAAGTTACTAAGATAAATTGACATTTTTAATAAAAAATGGCAATTTATGATGTTTTTGTTCCAAAAAACAAACAAAAACATTATCAGACGAAAATTACTAAACGGTACTTAAGTGTAACAAATAACTAACAAACATCCGTCGATGATTCTCGTTAAATATTTAGACCAACGCCGAATTCCATGCTTCGTATGCTCTCTTTTAATAGCAAAAAAAATAGATGACGTGTGTAGAAAAAATATTTAACCGACACTATCATGAACACATGCGCAAATTGTCGTACATGTAAAAAATGGCGATTTCAAGTGTTTTGTGGTTAAACAGAAAACCAAATATGACAAATCAAATAAAGAAACAGCAACAGAAACGGGATGCTTGTGTTTATCAAACAATTCACGTTCCATCCTTGAAGTGGCAGATTGCATACTCGACATACATATCGGTGTCATTAGATAGGAAATAATCAATTGTTAGTTATATATTAAAATTAATTATTATAATTAATCTTAGTCGCTATATATACATACCGATCGTATTCTTTATTATCTTCATCACAACGTTCATCCTTCATATCCTTCCAACTTTTCCCATGTTTGCACGTAGTAACCAATATCACATCTTGTTCATTATGGAGATGATACAAAGAGTTCCGCGTCTCCGAACCGATACCGTGCACATATCTTTTACCTTTAAACCCGAGCAGATAGTTTTTATTCAACGGAAAATTATTACTCACTACAAACCCAGGCGCGCCACCCTTTTCCGGATGTGTTTTATGAAATAACGGAATGCTCACATCAAACCCATGCCGTAAATGTTCTTCAGACATACTGGCTTTCGCCAGAATCGCCATACCGTAATCAAAATCAAGGCCTACTTCAGTATAATTCGGCCATGTGCCCGAGTAGAGATTAAAAATGACATGGTTCAAGCCCTGGTTCCAAGTGGGAAGTCTTTGAATACGAGATTGCAAATTACGGACATAATCAGCGCTCAAATTGTCTCTGTCCAAGGTATCTAGACCTAACACAAAAAGACAAGCTTCATCAGGATTAGACGTGTAGTATTTTGACTCTCTCAAGACATTAAGAAGCTTCTGGTACGACTGACTGGGCTCCAGATTCGGCTCGGACGGATAGACATGCACCTTAAAGTCTTGACGACATCTCTTGAAGTCAAAGCATGTTTCCATGCGGCAGTCACGCGCAGGAATCAACGGAGCCAAAGATCGAGCCCTGCGTGGGGTAACACCAGTCCTTATGCCAGCATGGTGCGCAAACGATGGCAGTGCATCCAGTTCCTGATGATGGCGAACGTCTTCGTCGGCTTTCAACCGGTAACCACCAAAGTACATGAACACCAAGAAGGCGCAGCTCATGAGCAGCAAGTATCGTTTCTTCGCCTGCATACTCTAACTATTCACTTACATTGTTTAACTTCAATGTTTAATTCAATTGAATAACTACTAGCGATAAATCATTGTGAGTTTTCTTAACCTTGCGTTGGAAGAAGGGCGCATCTAGGTGATGTTTCATTTGCGACACGACCACATCGTAGTGGTAAGTTGTCCGCACTTTCCATTCCCACATTTCACGAAATATTTACGCCGAAATGTGGTGGTTGGTTAACTCCGAGCGTCAAATGTAAACGAAGACCTTTGCACGCACATTATAGATTACTTACGTAGTTACAGGCCTTTACTGATCAGTAAACAGATACGTTGGACGTAGTTACAAATCATTTGTTTCGAGCGTAGTGCGTTGAGCTTTCTTTCATCCACTGAGATTTCCGTCGATGTTTGTAATGAGTGTTTGTGCTTGTGATGCACTGTCGGAAAACACGAACTGAAACAAACGCACAGCGAACCACCAGCAACTAACGACCAACCGCGTTTATGTTTATGTCGGTTACCCAGCGGCTCGAGCGCTGCACTGCACCCACTGCACGCACTCACTTAACCACCCACTGCCTCTCGCGCGGCTGTCGAAGTGTCGGTCTGTCGGATGAGCCTCCTGGTGCTGGGCATAATGACCATAATGCCGAGAACGAACGTGCTGCTGCGCGTATTGAAATCGGATTACGCTAGTACTAACAAAACACGTTTCAAGTCACCGGCGTCAATACACGAAACGAGCATTTAACGTATGCAACCAAACATACACAAAATTTAACAATCTATAAAATGTAATCAAAAGTACACAGTTTTTACTCTTAATAATTTTATAATAAATAAAAACAATTAACTACTAACTACATTAATAGATTTATAATTCTAAAAATTACAGATTACTCTCAAACACTGAAGAACACTTTTTTCACTTAGAAATAGTGAAGGTTTCCTTAGTTCACAGTGTGGTTTACAGCGTTTTAGGATGCGCGCTAAACCGTAGTACATAAATGAACCGCTAGATGTCTATGCGTGTATACTTTTAAATAATTTTATTTAATAAACAAAAAAAAACATGTAAAAACGTTACAAAAATGTATATTCAATCTATTTCTTTAAAGTACGTTGTTTTTCAGCGTGTACAACCACTTGATCATCAATTTTTAATCCTTTCCTTTTTCTAACCTCTTTTCTTAATTTAGCGGCACGTTTTGATGCATCCGCATTGGCATCTTCTTCCTCATCGTCTTCCTCGACTTCTTCAAAGTTATAAAATGGATCACCGTCAATTATCTGGAAAAAATGTACCCAAATAAAGTAATAAAGCAATTAAAACACACAAAAAACATTAATTATTAAAAACTTTATGATTTTTCTTAATTTTTTGCAAAGTTTTATGAGTAGTTTTAGTTTTAAATGTTAAAAACAAAGTAATTACCTCGTAATGACTAAATCGCAGGTTAGGATTGGCTTGTCCACTCGTAGTTTTGCGAATTTCATTGGCAAAACCGTGACTTTCAGCGACAGGAATCTGCGCCTTGACGAGGAAGGTCTTCTCAGCGTCGTCCATGCCAACGGCGTCCAGCACCTTGCCCTGCCTGCGGCTCACGACCGAATAGACTTTCCCTGCGAAACGAAGAGAAAACAAACTTAGATGAAATCTGTACTTAAAGTTAATTGCCATCATTAAACCGCACTTGGACTCCATATTTGTTGATTTGCGCCAACAGCGAAATATGCAGGTCACACTTACAATTTTCGTTTTAATTATTTCTAAGTGAGTTTGTAAATATGAATAGTTGAGAAATTTCACTATTTTGCACCAAAAAAGCTTGCGTTCCACTTCATACACTACAAAGTTTCACGCAAATTGTTACCAAAAATGTTTGCAATCAAATTTTGTATACAAAAACACCACAAAACTACCATTTCTAATAAAAATATCAAAAAATGTTTCTAACAAAAGTTATTCCTAATAATCTAAGCTATAATTTATCTTAATAACTTTTTTTAATAAAACGTACCAGTTTCGAGAAAATCGTCAAAATATAAGAAAAATCCGATTAAAAAAATACTGTTCAGTTTCGCGTTTGTTTCAACAATTCCTATGTGTTTCTTTGTTTGCATATTTCTTGCTGTACTTTTAGTTTTCTAGTGGTACTCGATAGAAAATGAAAAACGATTGTCGTTTCCTGTGAACCGTTTAAAAGAAACCGTAAGTGAAGTCCTGTTCTTTGCGCTCCGCTATGACATTGTAATAAATGCTCAGACGATGACAATGCCGAACAACAATTGTTGCTAACGCTAGCCAAAGCAAATGAAGTGCAAAGTGCAAAACCAAACCAAACCAACGAAAGCAAGAAACAAACGTCTTCGTCTTCTTCAATTCTAAACTTTTTACAATCTAACTTCCACTGCTCAGCTTCTTTCGCTCTTAGGGTGGTTGAATTGTTGGCGTTGGAGACCGCACGCTTGGTTTTAAATGCTCTTGCAGTCTAGTCAAAGTCGTGCAGTGTAACCATCACGCTCCATCGCGTCCTAATAATGAGCCACCGATGCGCACTGACAAAAACCGCCGATTGTGTATTTTTGCTTTTTTACATTTCACAAACGTGTCGAACGCAACAGAGATGATGCATTCATTGCTCTTGGTTTTATAACTTTTGGTCGCCGTGGTTGTCTTGGTCTCAGGCTTGACTTCGGCACGAACCGAAAAACTCGATGAAGAAATTTGATTGTGGATTGTCGATTATTGTCGATTGTTGTGGTATTTTATTCATCTTGATACAGTTTGCTCGCGTTCGATCTCTTCATTTCTTCTTATAGCCTCAGAGCTCAGAGAGTGCCTGGTTGCGACTTCTTCTTCCTGCCGGGCGCTGCCTGCATTATTTTTTGCTCTTCGTTTTGCATATCACGTTCGTGCGCTTATTACAACAGCGGCGATAAACGTAATTGCGATTGTCGACTCTTTTGCATGCGAAATGAAATAATAACGGAAGGAAATTCCTTGCAGATCTTGCGCACGTTGCGGTTTTGCATTTGCATCACAAATCAATTACGATTCTAATACGTTTCTATAATGTAATCGATTTGTATAAATTGAAAGAAAGAAACAAAAGTCGAAAATTAAAAACGCAAACGCCTTAAAATATGCAACCAACATTACATTAACATTGTACATGTACACTTGGTTGCATAAATAAAACTATAAAACAACCCAAAACATATGTAATACAACCGATTACATATCCTGGCGTGTTCTTTTGTTTGATAGCTCGATTAAGCAGGAGAATGTGGCAGAAAGCGTTAATAACCGTTCAATAAGACATGTATGTGTGTCATGGCAACATGATAGGTCTTCAACCATAGCTTGATAGCCGCTTGGCTTCTTCAAACTTGACGTTGTTCGCCGCCGACACACACTAAGTCTTCCTGTTCGTTCATCTTCATCGACAGCCAACCGTCCACTTGGGTCTTTTACAACGAGAGTGTAAAACACTATGCGATCCTGCTTCGTCTCTTGATGTTGGTTTTGGTTCGCTTAAGTGCTGGTAACGACCGTAATTGTAATCATCCTTCGGTGTCTTCAAGAGCCAGCAAGACAATCATGCGCAGATACTCATATTGACGTGCGTCGGACGACGTGCAAACAAAACAACAACAAAAAACAACGAAAAATGGTTTGTGGCACACGCTAATGAAAACCAAATGAAGAAGACACACACTGTGGACCAGGAGACGTGCGAGGCGTCATTAAGGATGGCAGTGGATGGATAGAATTTGCAACTACACGTAAAGAATGCAAAATGGAGAAAATGGTTAGTTAGTAGTCGAGGCTGGCAACCAGTAACTTCAATCAATAACAATCGTTTTTGTCCGGACATACGCTTCACTTCAAATTATGCATTTAATTTTCAATTTGGGTTATTCGATTGTTGATTGTTGATTGTGATTGATATTTATGTGCTTTTCATTTTCTTGACGAGCACATCCTGTTATTAGAAGTAATTGAATTTGTTAGGTACTCAATAAGTTTCACTGGCTATTTGTTACCGAAATTATT
>JARJDS010014049.1:0-14627 GCA_030264155.1 Atheta pasadenae | reverse complement strand
TTTGCTTGAAGAAATACCTGAGCAAAGGAAGCCAGCATCCGCGTTTCGCAGTACTTCATAGGTGCGGGGCGATTGGCACAACACTCACAGCACAACACCTAAACACAACTAAACACATAAATGGTAACAGCGTCTATTAATTATTTCTTTTTCGCTAGAAAGAACAAGAGTTAGTTGTGTTGTTGCGCAAAAAGGGTCATCGGCGTCGCCCCGCGCGCCGCTCCACGCAGGCGGCGGCGGCGGCGACGTATGGGCGCACGGCATAGGCGGGGCGGCGCGCGCGCGCGTCCCAAGGATGCGCGCATGCAGTTTGTGTTGTTTGCGTGTATACGTATATACACAAGCCAGTATAGCGGCGGCAGCGCGATAGTGTGTAGCGTCGGCGGCAGCGGCGGCAAGCAGGGCCGGTCACGGCGGCGATTCGCCGTGGCGCGCAACATCGACACCTCTAACCCACCGCCAAACAGCCTCCCACCCTTCGATGCTTACGTTTATGCCACACAGCGCGCAACGCCCGTTCAAGACGTTTACATATCAAGCATCCCCCTCTTTTCTCTACCCCGATACTGCTGCTGCTGCTGCTGCTGCCTCCGCTGGCAAACAATAATCGCTGCCTCGATGGAAAATAATACAAGAAAAAGATATATGCGAGCTCAAAATATACGAATATTGAGGATATAAGCGCGCCCAGACTTCACCGCCATCATTCCCACCCCCTTCATACACCACCCAATCACCCTCGACTCAACGTTTTCCGTTTTTCCGATAACTGCTTTTCGATCGCTAACAATCTACCATTGGATAACAAATTTTATTTTACAATACTCAATAATTTATTATTTTCTTAACAAAATTACAGATTTCTTCTCAAGTTAGGTTATGTCATTTTAGGTTAAGTTAGGTTATGTATTTCTTTTGACCGAAAACCATATTGTTTTGTAGCGTATGCAACCCAATATACATAATTTATTGTCTTATAGTTTTATATTCTCCCTTTATCGAGGGGATGTTCAGGGAAAATCATCCCTCATGATGGGCAATAGCCGTTGGTCGATTGGTATATGGATATTGCTTATCGCGCTGCGTGTCGCTGTGTCGGGCACCTGCCACCGGTTGAAATATTTTACGGTGAACTTATAATACGCCATCCCTTCTCGATTGTTATGTGACCCCGCGAATATATCTCTTTCCTCGTTCGGGAAACTTTCGCCGCGTGTTCCCCTTTGATTTTTATTGAATATTGCCTATAGTTTCGCGTCCGCGTTCCCGAAAAGCCCGTAACTCGTCGCTTGTAAATCGCGAAGGGGGTGAGTATTCAATAAGACTGTCGCACGCAACGCAAGGGGTAGCGGAAAGCGGAGTAAACGCATAACGCGTAAGTACTGTAAGTTATAACGCATTGAAATTTCAACGATGGCGATGAGATGTGGGAATATCTTCGTTGGGTGGTGAAAAGTGGTACTTTTTCACCCCCACAAGTATCAAAAGTGATTTGCTATGTTTCCCAACACTACCAGTGACATGTTTACTAGACTGAAAGCTGGTGGTAGAACTAGCGTCGAAAGTGGGAAGATTTAATGTAAAGTGATTTTGAGGTTAAAACAATGTATGCAACTTAATATAGACGAACATATAATCTAAAAATTGTATATTGTGTTGCTTGCGTTCTGTTACGTTTTTGGTTAGCAATTTTAATCGTTTTATGTTTATTTAATGTAATTTATCTTGGAGTTGTTCCTTGCGCGTTGCAGGATTTAGATTGAGGGGTTGGATTTCCTTCAATTGTAAATCTGCGGAACGCGTAAAGAGAATGAGGCAAAGTGCGTTTGGAAATTATGTACACATTGAGTTTTATATGTTTTATTACGCTCGCATGCGGATGCCGGTGGTGGTAAACAAGAAGAAGCGTTCGGTTGCTGCCTCCGCTGCCGCTTCCGGTCACTGTCTCCCATTATTTCGGTTAAACATTTCTCATCGCGGGCCGCGCGCGCGCGCTTCACGAATACTAAATAAACACAAGTTTTAATTGAAGAATCTCGTTGCATATCTCGAAGCGATATGGACGGGGCCGGCGCGCTGCGCTCCCCAGAGTTATTATTAGATCGCTACAAGCTGATGCAAATACAGATTATAAAGATCGGCCAGATGAAAAATGAGATACAGCGCGCCCGGGCATTGTCTTACTGTTATGACAATGGTGGTTCCCAACGCGACCGAGGCCAAATATTTGTCTTCCACCATAATGCTGCCGTTCCAACCACCGCGCTGCCGCCACTACTGCCGAATTCAACCGCATTCAGTGCGTTCCTCTGCATCACCGCATGCCTCGCCGCCGTCGTGCATATTTATCATAACTACTGTTTATATACCTTCGCGGAGGAGTCACAGTCGCGATGTGGCGTAAATTCACGATTCACCCTCTCTCATATGTCGCAGCCGCCGCCGCGAACACCGCCACTGCGTCCTCGTTACGTATGCACTTGACTCCGCTTCAATAATATTAAAATTTGATTCTCTCGACGCGCGCGACTGCTCCTGCTCCACATCCATGAGGGCAAGGGGCGCTCGCAGTGTTCACCCTCACACCCCAAAAGTAGCAGTTATTCTCTTATTCAGAGATCAATAATAAAAAGCTCTCGCCGCCAAGAGTTAAAATAATATCGCGAGTATGTTGATGAGTGTGTGCTGTGAGTGCGCATTGGTATGATAATGAGGGGTGTCGACCGCAAACGGACCGATGCGATGTACTTTACGTTTCTGTCCTGTCGTCGTGGATGGCAACGTCGTTGTCCCGGAACTTGCAACGTCAGCGCCCTTTGCGGCGAGCTGACCATCGCGACTAATGGCAGGGGGTGCAAATTGTTAAGGACGGCAAAAACCTCAACAGCAAACGGCAAAGAAACTGCGCCACAGCACCATCAGCAGACTCGTTTAATCGAAAATAATTTCAATGCCATCACCACTCACTGATTTAAATTCTCTTGTTAATTGCACCACAAATCACGTACTCTTCTAATTAAACAAGCAACAAGCTCGTATCAAACCGCCCCCAACAAACTCCCAACAGCCCAACAAAAAGATCTGAACAGGACTGTGATAAATATCGTTTTCTGGATAATCTTAGTACTTGCGAAAGGTGTAGGTGTAGGAATTCTTGCTATTTTTGTGTTTCTTGTGAGGGCGTTTGAGAGAAGAAAGCAAGAAAAATGAAAAGATTGTATCTACGAAATTGCTTTTATTTCTTCGTTGACATTGCGACCGGCGACCGGCAAGCGCCCTCCGGGGGTGGCGCAAGGACGCGTTTGCTGTCGATTATTTGTTGGGCCACTGGCTCGTGAATATTACTGCAGCAGGCCTTCTGCATATGTCGCTCCTGCGACTATTTCTTATATTGGCTCGAGATGAATATCTCGATATTGCTGAACGTAGACACATTTTCGGACCGTGTGTGAAATTCATTCATGTGGAAATAGATTTACAGAAAACGACAGAAAAATAAATATGTAAAATGTAAGGGATGCAATTTTTCGATTTATATTATTTATATTGACAAACCAATAAATCATAACACCTGAATTAAAAATTTAAAACAAAAAATTAAAAATTTAATAAACCACGCCTCCTGGTTATACACTGCGCATGCGTAAATTCAAATACTATACGCTGATTGGTGCGTGCACACACGCGCTAACCGCTAAAACCAAAAAAATTTAAGGTTAGAACTTGATGTAAACCCCTGTAACTAATGATTTATGTATAGTGTGTTGCCTACGTTAAAACTGGCCATTGGTCATCAGATAATCCATTAAATCGAAAAAACTCTAACCCAAAACTTGACCGTAAAGCGAAAATCTAAATCGTACGAATGTCCAAAGGACCAAAACCACACAACTGCGGCCGTTAGCATTGATTGTCGTCCTTCGTCAGCCGTCACCTCGTCGAGATTAGAACACCACTATCGAACCGCTTTTCGACGCTTTTTCGGTTCGGTGTTAACGCGCGTCAGATGGCGAAAAAATCGCCGAAGAAAAAGAAAAACCTCGAGGCAATAAAACAAGAGGGTTAGTTTTCGGCGCATTTTCACTACTAGTTGACAGCTAAAAACCAAAAAAAAAACGCTCACATCTTCGTATGTTGAGTGTTCACACCACCATATATTTTGGGGATGTTCATCCCTTAACATCACCACAAAAACTAAAATTAAACATCGCGCAAAAATAAATATTGTGTTTAATGCTGTTTTCTTATTAATTATGCGGGGGAATTTAATTAAATTATTTTAATCTTTCCACCCCTCTAAAACTGTGCCATATCAACAAGGGTAAATGTCCTCGGAAGGAAAATATAAATACTTTTAATTGTATATCGAAATTAAAAGTAAATACGTTTATTTTTGTTTCTTTTTTGTTCTTTCGTTCCCTAAGCTTTAGCCCAAGTAAAATAAGGGTGGAAACCCTCTAGAGTGTGTATTGTTTTTAGATGTTGTGTTTTTAGTTGTGAAACTGCCCAAATAAACAATTTATCTTTGTATTTCGTTTACCACCGGTTAAATAAACACTGCCATCTAGCGGGGAGTAGCTTTGAGTGTAAGCTGTTGATGTAAACTAGTATCCCCTAGATGGCGTTGTTTGTAAAGGTTATAATTTGTGTGTCTACTAGTTTTGGAAGCTTGGAATTGGTCCAATCTAACAGATTTAAGATTTTCTTGGCACTAACAACGCTTTCGTAAACAAAACGTCTTACAAGACAAGATTGGGCTTGCGCAACGCAAACAACGATATAATTATACATTGTTTACAAATCTTTCTCCTTCGGTGGATAGCTTTAGATATGGATAGCTGGTTGCTGACTAATTAAGCTAAAAACCTCCAGCTCGGTTGTTATGCGAGACGCAACATTCCATGCTCGTTTATTATTTTCTCTTGCCCGCACCACAGCATTGAGAATCGAGGATCGAGGGATGAAGCATTAGGGTGGTAGTAGTTGTACGATATTTATTTGTTTACGCTTTCGTCCAAATGAAACGCGCTTCGGTAGGAGTGAGGCCATTGCATATTAGTTGATATTAAGCTTGAATGTTAAAGATAAATCCATGGTGGTAGTTTGCTGCAGGGTGCGTTCGAGGTAAACGACAAAAAGTCATTTTTTAAGTGCAGCGCAAGACAAATTCGATGCCATTTGCTGACCAAGGGGTGAGTGCGCTAAAAGCGAACGAAATCGCTCGAAATATATCAAAGCATGTGTGACCTCGTATAGGGTGGGTTTTTTCCCTCTCTTTCCCTCGAAAACGCACAAAAACAACGTAAGAAAAAATACAAATGATCTATCAATGTTTTTTTGTGTACGCGGGCGCAAACGATAAACGAATTAGGCTTTTGTTTAGGTCGAACGAATTAAAAGCCATTGCGAGTGTTTTTCAGGGGATAAGTTGAGGGATTGGAACTGGAACTGGGTTTTCGGTTTGGTTTGAGGAGTTTATTTCTATAACAAAAAGACAATAAGAGCTCTGGCGCGGCGCGGTATTTGTTTTACAGATGGATCTCGAAACCCAACACAAACAAGGCGCCCGCAGCGCAGAGGCGGTTAGGGAAATGCTGGGGCTAATCCACTGGCAGGCAGTCAGCGAAGTAACTCACCCCACCTCCAGCATCGCGTTCAATGCATCGCGCCAGACGTGGACGCTGGAATAACAACCGGGACGGAAGACGGGGATCGGCAATCGAATTCGGACGATATGGCCACCACCAAGGATGGACCACCACCGACCGGGTGGTGGATTTAATCAAATGGCTTGTGTACTCTGTGCATGCACGTCAAAACAACTTGGGAATCAAATTTGAAAGAAAAATATTGAGTACCACAATCACAGAGTTAACAAATTATATAAAAACCCAAGCAAATTTGGTTGCATACATTAAAAATGAGGTTATGTGAAATACAAGAAAACAAATTTCCGGCAATCCAATTTTTTCCAAAACCATTTATAAGGGTGGCAGCCGTCGTAAAAAATAAATCCATATCGCTATTGCTATTAGTATTTTTTGTTATCGTCAAAATCTTCGCATTGTCGCCTCGTCACAAGATTCACAAGTACGGTAATACACCCCCTTCCGCTATTCACGTGTTACCCTCTGCTCCGTCATCATCATATCTTCCCGTAAACTCCCACCCTATCGCTTATTGCAATATTTTTTGCAACGCATTAAAATTTGACACTTTTCCGATCAATGTATTCAGGAATTTAGCGTTCAACACAAATTTTGACTTTTATATTACTTATTCCTGCAATTCCCTACCTCCCACCCCTTTTTATACAACCCCCCAAAAACGCCAAATTGTTTTTTTAAATGTGTACACACAAACGTCACACAGCATCTCATCTGCATTCGTAATACTTTCGTATTTACCGTCGACGCGCTGATTGTGCTCGTGCTTCATCCCTGTACGACGAAATTTGTTTTGGAAAAAGAGTGCAGGCGACTGTGAAAGCAATTAAATAGGGTATTGTTTACAAAAGTGTGGCGCGCACTCGATATGGGTTTTGGATTCTCGGCTTCTCTCCTTCTCTCCTTTCAACCCCCTCGAAACTTCGCCATGCACTACACAAACGTCCTAAGTGTAAACGTAAGTGTATGATGCAGTGTTGGATTTTGATGGTGTGGGTGCAAGTAGTGTGAGGTTCGGGAGGCGGGTTGGGAGCATCTCGCCGACGTTAGGAAAACACGAGCCATCGAACGAGCGTATAAATATTCGCTTCGCCCGTGCATCCATTTATCTAGATAACGTCGTATAATAACGTCGAATGGCGGATTCGCCGGTGCACACATTAATACTCACTCGCATACTCTTAAACCCCCACCTCTTTTTTGATTCTTCCCCCACTCCTTCTAATCCTACTAAGATTACTAAGATGCATATTGCACATTGAAATTTTCGTTGCGAGCGGACAAATTATTCGCTGTTTTCGTTCTTTGTATTGCTTTGCATCGCCAGTTGTGAGATGTTTACCTCGGTGTGGTGAAGGGCAGTGGCGCGGTGCTATTTCAAGCAGAATAAACACATGGCTGTTTTCTTTGTTCCGGCAAACTAAACAACCGTCACGCGAGGGCCGAGCGAGAGGTATCCAAACAGGCCGGTGTCGAAATTCAATTTGGTCTTTGCCGGGCTACTGTTTCACTCCAAGTGCTCGTTTTGAGACGACATAACCTCAAAACGTCAACAATGACACAATAGAACATGACTAAAACGCCAAGCTCAACTTAGCATAACCTAATATAACCGAACATAACCTCATTTTCTGAATAAAAACCTTATAATAACCAAAAAAATTAAATATTTTGCAGACATAACCTAAAATATTTGTAATCAAAGCCAATTTTTGCAATAAAAAAATCTTAAACTCTTAAACAAGAGGGTGGCAACATTTCCTCATTGCGCTTCCTTAGAACGAACGCGTTTTACTAATGCATTCGGATTTTTCATCTTAATTGAAAGAGTTTCGAAGCAGCTGTCTCCAATATAAAGTGAGACACTTTGTGTTTAGATGCGGCCCCCTGGCGACGAGAAATGTATGCGTGTTATTCCGGTTTACTTTTTCTTTTTAACTAAACTTACACCCAACGCCCAACAAGCTGCTTCCTTGTTACATTGCTTTGGTTGCGTTTGGTTCTTGCTGTTTTTATCCCAAAGAATTTAGGGTGGTGTAGCGATGAATTGAATGGCACCCGAAAACGAAGCGAACTATAATTTAACTCCTCGCTTCTTGCGCTCGCGTCTTTCACGCTTGATAGATGCGTTCGATAAAGTTTTTCGCCCCCCTGGGTTGGAAATTAAGATATTTTGCGCGCTCCAGCACAATTAGAAACGAAGCTAATTTTGTATTCTTTGTTTTCCGGGGTTGAAACGCGCGAGCTTTAATTAAGACTTTTAACAAATGCCAGGTGCCATATGCTCATTTTGCACCTCCTTGACTTTTTGCGCGCAATGTCGAAATTAAAAAGCGGTTTTTAAATATAATTTAATGTGAATTCGGTGAACTTCCCTTTTCTGTCGCTCCTGTCGCCAGAGTTTTAAATTAAAAACAGAAACTTTGTCCAGCAGCATTCCCCCCAACTTCCAAACTCTCCAGAAGAAAAAACGGATAACTGGATAACCCACAGACGTAAATTCAATTTTACTTATTATTTTAATACCCTAATGACGCTTCACGTTTGCTTTTCCGACTCAATTGAGTCATTTTTACCCCTGTAAACTCTTCAAAAAATTTTGAAACACATAACCTCAATTTGCAGCTTCATACTTTTGCGGTTTCAATTTCTTCACGATGCTAATGCCGGCCTTTCGCGAGCCGCATGCATAAGTGACTAAACGTTAAGGGTGCGTTTCGGGGGTGTTTAACGGGTGAGCGGGGGGTAACGCTGGGGTGGTCAATAGCGGCTTAAATCGCCACTCGAGAGTCCATTTAGACGCCACTTCACACTCCTACAGACCTCACACAGATCGACCGTTTTTGAAGGTCCCCTTCACCAGAAAACCCCCTAATCGTTTGCTCACCACCGAAAACGAAATAAACGAAATTGTCACTCGCGACTGACGATGATGATCTCTCCGGATACTTTAGAAGAGTAAGCGCCAAACGTATTATTGCAAATTGCATTGAATTTGCATTGCGTTTCAAGTGAAGACGGTGCTGACGTGGAGGAAAATTTTGTAATTACGCGATACATTTTATGCCGAAAGTCTTTGGTCGATAAATTCGCATCAAAACTTTTTTCCAGGGGGCGGCGAGGTGTGTAACTGTGTGAGGAAGAGCAAACGTGTGGAAGCGAGTTCTTTTATCCTTCGTAATCCACTTTGAATGGAAAGTAAGCAAATAATTTTTGAACACGTTGCATTTTTGACCCTTTCTGTTTTCTTTTCCCTTTACAAAAACCACCCTTCCACTCTTAGGATTCGCAAGTCTTGATGTATTGTATTCAATTTGAAAATCAAAATTCATAAACAAAAAAACTAAAAATTCAAAATTTTAAAGTAAAATTTTTGGGGGGGGGTTAAATTTCTAAGGGTAGGATTTAAAAAATTTTAGTTTAAAGTTTATAGCATTGGAGTAGATAACACAAAGAACAAATTTTATCTTTGTCCAGAAGTTTAGGAGATGATTTAAGACACCTGCATGAGGACCCTGAGTTGGGAGTCTAGCAGAGTCCTATATTGGAGTCCGCGTAACTCAAAAGCTACTGATAAATACTAATATTTAAAGCCTTTCATTGCCTAAATCTAACCTAAAAATAATAAACAAAAATGTATTATACCACTAACTTGTTCAACGTCTTCGGGTGAAATTCCATCGTTGGGCGTCGTGGCTGCAGATGGTCGTTGTGATGTAGACAAGTTGATGGCACCGTCACCATCTACGTCCTGGTCCATAATGCCATCATCCTGTAACCAAAAATAACGCGTTAAACAACATTTTATATCATCCTAAAGTTATGGGGGTTTAAATTAATTTTTAAAAGCTAATTTAATGTTGTCCTTTCGGTGTTGAATACATCAGGGGTGTGAGTGCTCCTCGGCGATATACCTAATTTTATTTTACAACGCTTGGTAAAACACGTTTGCACGGCCGTTTTCGCATATCTACGAAATCCCAACGCGCTGTTTAGGAAGAATATACCTCGCATGATTTTATCGCTCTCCGGACACTCGTCCGCGTTGCTGGCCGGGATAAACTCCCTAAACTCTGGACGCTGGGTCCTTAGCCTAATGCGCTTTTTTACGGCGGTCAGATATGGTCATTTATACACCGACTCAAACACAGAGTATCTTTATCCCTGGGACCTACAACTCGACACTGGAATAAACGAAATGATAAGAGTCCAACAAAAAAATCTTTTTAAATAAAATGTCACTGTGAGTAAAACTAATCCGTATTTTATTATTAACACTTCTGAAAAATTTGATAGAATTGTACAAAGCCGGACAAATCGATGCGTGTTGGGAGTCAAACCATGGTTACGATAGATAACACGTCGAATCCCAGTAAAGGTCATTTATTCCTTTTAGAGGATAATCTGGATTTTCCAAAGTCGACTAAATACCCTCAGTACTCCTCGTTCGTGCTTTATAGCTGTTTGTCGTACATCGCACGATGTACGGATCCCTCTGACATCCTTTGAATCTTGTCCGATGCGGTTGTTAATAACACAAGTCCAGTTCGAGTCGGATCCTGTGGTTAGTACCCGCTTACCGCCTTCTCGACCGGAGGACAAAGCATGTCCATTGGCTATCAATGCAGAAATCCCGGGGTGTAAAAGAGATAAATAATGCGACAAGCTAGTTCGAAAAAGGTGCGTGATACAAACCCTCATGTACAAATCCAGAGACTGTGCAGGCCAGACCCTCATTTCTCAAAACTACAATAGTCCCTGCACACTTACTCAGATCTGGACTTGATTATTGGTCATTCGGAATAAAATACTATCGATAACTACAAAGACAGACTAGGAATTCAGATCAGAGTTTTTAGTTTTAGGAAGTCTGACAAAGGGTCAAAACCAGTGGCGTAGCCAAATAAATCCCACAAACCAAAAACTCCCTAGAAACAGTTAAAAGAGCTTCTTCTAAAGATCCCCAGCACAGGAACTTCATGCAGGTGTCCAAAATAACTTCCTACACTCCTGAATTAAGGAAATAATCATAAGTACAACATCCTTGAACACTTAAAACACCAAAAAAACATGCAAGGAGGTTCAGGACAAAAACCCCAACACAGGATCTTCGCGCAGGTGTCCAAAATAACTTCCTACACTCCTGGATTAAGAAAATAATTAAAAGTACATCATCCCAGAACACCAAAAACACCAAAAATCCAACAAGGGAAGCACTAAACAAACCCCCCAACACAGGAACGTCACGCAGGTTACTAAAACATCTTGCTACGCTCCTGGCGAAAAACAAATCGGATAGTGCTCATGTCCAACTCACAGCACATGCACTTAATAGCTTCTTACCGAAAAGATCTAGACACAAAACGGACAATAGAAATAATAGAAATGCAGAACAGCAGAAATGGTCCCCGAAACCTAATCAAATGCACCACCGCATTGTAGTTGCACTGCATCAGCGTTGTGTGCCGGCGTCCGAGAAAGCTATTTTTTATTTTCGTGATGACGAGGGTGGTGTACAAGTGTTTGTATCGTCACGTTGTTTACGACTCACGAACGTTGGCGGCGGCTTGCAGCGTCATTCCGCGTTGGAATCACAATTCACGCGCCGTGCGCGCCCTTCCGATATTCATGTTATTCATTTCACCATGCCAAACACCCATACAGCATGTTGCGCGTTTGCTCCCCAACGTTCCGAACATGTTTTCGTCGTTCGCAGAGACTACTACACTACTAGGGTTATGATTTCTCGCTTTCCGCTGTAGCTTGCGGATGTTTTGACGAAATGCGGCGTTTAACATCAGAGACATTCGTCGATTTGCTTGACAAGAAGCAACGTCAGCGGAATAAGATTCGCATGTTGTACACACGCGTAAATCATTTGAGATATAAAGGGTTAAAAGGGGTACGAAACAAATGTTACTGATTTGAGGTTAGGTTAAAGAATATTTGAGGTTAACCTTAAAATTTTTATATGTTTTTAAAAAAAATTAGGGTAGTTTGTATTAAAAGATTGTAAATTTTGTTAGGATTTACTAAACCTAAAAATTATTAATAAATTTATTTTTGTATTCAAAATTTTCATCGCTAATAAATTTTATTTTCCATAAACGAAGCACGTTCCTCGCGCGCGTTTAAATGGCGTGCGTAAACGAAGCGGAAGCAACGATTTCTTACGGATTTTTTTTTCGGGCTACCCACTTGAAAGCACGCATCTTCAGCGTTTCCCAACCCCTCTTGGTTGGCATCCTCTAAAGTCTAAACTTTGCACACAATATAAATTTCATTATAAATTCGCATCACGTAGGCAATATTTTTAAAAATAGGCGGCGCGCGTTATTTTGCTATAAAAAATGTCATAATCATACCATCATCCCCTAATTTAGCTCAGGCAACCCTCCACCAGATGAAAAACACGCAACGATACAGGACGTCCGCGATAATTTGATTTTTATTTCGACACACCTCACAATTACTACGTGCGAAGAACATTTCGACACCAAAAAACTCCCTCGCTTTTTCTAACCTAAGTTCTAACCTAAATTCTAACCTCAAAACTTCAAACCTCTAACCACAAACCACAGAGGATTAAACAACTTTTGAATATTTATAAGGAATTATATTTTTAAGGAAACGCTTGTTTCCGGTTTGTCGTTGTCCTCAAAAAAAAAAAACGAGAAGGTTTAATGACTTTTACTGTTTGTTAAATCTACGCTTAGGGAGTTTTGATTACGCCCTTGATTTATTATTCGTATATTATTCGTGTGACCTTGTTTGGGGGATGTACACATCAAGGGTTGTCAGGTTTTAGGTCAATTTTGATGTTTTGCCAACGTTTTTTTGCGTGAAACTATTAATAATAACAAAAATTGATAAAATGTTTTTCTAACCTCAAAAAGTCAGCAACCACGCTTTGAATGGCGTTGTTGAGAGTTGAATAATTTATTTCGGGATGCTTTTAAAAGTCTTGGGGATGAATCCGAGATTTCAGATTAGAAATTAAGGGCGAAAAACATAAATTAAAGAAAAAAGTCGTTGCATGTAATGAAAACGAAATGAAAAGATCGCGGTCGGAATCGGTTCGATTTGCATTCATCGCGCGTTTTTGATTCGAGGGTTGCACGCAATTATAAGACGTAACACTCGCGAGACTTGCAAAAACCGCGAGGGGTGCTAATTATACTTGCAGAGTCTAAGATGCAAATGCATTCTAGTACGGACAAAATAAAAATAAGATTTGAGGTAAAATAATTTCGATTTTTTATAGAAAACTGGGGATAGCAAGAAAACGGGTGGAGATATCAAAAAAAGTTATTAAAATAAAATGTTCTTAATAAAATTATCTATAAATTTTGTTAGAAGCATTTTTCAATATTTTAATTAGAAATATTAGTTTTATTAGGTCAAACATTGTTGTATATTTTTAAGTAGTAAATTGTGTTTTATCTCATTATTTTGTGTTTTTATCAAAATTGGTGCATTTTATCAAAAAAAGTTACTAAGATAAAATGTTCCTAATTAAATTATCTACAACTTTTGTTAGAAATATTTTTTAATATTTTGAGTGTAAATAGATGTTTTTGTTGGTTAAAGTTTTTACTTTGTATAATTAAGGTAAAAAATAAAATTTTATTAAAATTTGTTTTGTTTTGTTTCAAACATAAGCTCGGTATCTGGTAAACGTTAATTCTTTGACGTTGGAAGCTAAAATAAAACATCGCATTTCAAAGTATATTTATTGCTGGTACGTTTTTGCTGATAACGCAGGCTTGAGACAAGACAAGAAACGACAAGACAGGCACAGCAGTCAAATAAAAAAGGACTCGGTGGGAATGAGAACCGGAATTGGAATTGGCTGAGACAGAGGTAAAAATCTGTGTCTCAAGCGAGGGTGGTATCCGAAGGGAGGCAGTATCGACCGCACTTCCGCGCTTCCGATTCTTCCCAATCAGCGATTGGCATTGCGAGCACACGAAAACAGGAAGTTAGCGAATTAGCATGCAAAAACTGTACGAGTATCACGCTTGACACTGATTTAGATCGAGGAAAAACGCGAGCAGAAATAAACTTATTACACACAAAAAAAAATTACGAAAATCCAGCAGGATTTACAAGGTAAATCAAATTTTGTTTGGTGCATGTTGCAGCTTTGTAAATTTCCATTCCGGAAAACGATGCTTGGCATATCCAAGGATTTGAGTAAACACCAAGTGGTAAAAGTGCACAACTAGCACAAAAGTCACTTTTCTCCACACTATTTCCCAGAGTTTAAAACCTAGGGGGTTGAAAAAGACAAGACATTTTCCGGCGCTCGTCACACGAACCGGAAGTTACGATGGAAGTTTGATTGTTTTGGCCAGGCGTGCAGCGTCGCGAAGACATATGGCTCTCAGTTTGCCATTGGTCGCGCCGCCACCACCCACTGGCTTTACCACCCTGCTGGAGTTGCAAATATGCAGCTGTAGTGCCGGGCGCGGCTCGCATTTATGTAGTATATAAACGCTAGGCGCAAATTTTATTTGTCTATTTTGCAATAAAGTGCCGTGTGGCTCTGTACATCGGTGGCGGCGGTATTGGCCTGGCCCGGGCACGCTGCGCGCTGCTGGGCGAGGCCGGCGGGCCGGAAAAGATGCGGCTTTATGTTGTATATAACAGCCGCGCTCTTTGCGCACATCACAATATGTACAACGACGGTGGTGGTGGGCGGTGGGGCGGCGGGCGCGGCGCCTTTTATTTTTGTTGTTTCACAGCACGACCGGCGGTTGTGTGCAGGATTGTTGTTTGTGTGTTGCGCTGCCGCGGAGCGACGCGCGCCGCGGATCCGCGACTGCCAGCGATTGGGCGGTTCGCGAACTCCTCGTGCCAACCAGGTGGCGGCTGCGCGATCTTCCACCACGCCTACGCTGTCCTGCAGCGGTCAGGCTACAGAATTCTCCTGAATCTCATTCATTCTCAACGTTTCGC
>JARJDS010014001.1:0-12348 GCA_030264155.1 Atheta pasadenae | reverse complement strand
TTAATAAAGAGTACAAAAGTTACTTACTTATACTGCATCCCTTTTGGTCCCGAACCCCTAACAGCACGTTCTGTTACAATACAATTGAATAAAACACTTCTACTTCACGTTACGTTTCTTGCAGTCAGAGACTATACCTACTACAGATGCCTAACTTAATGGGGGGATTGTTAGTGAAGGATCAGGCTTTCTCTCTCATTTTGAAAATTAAACTCGAACAAGCCGGCATTTGGCGAAGCAAGCTTTACCAAGTATCGCCAACCAATCAGAAGCTGACTAAATTTTTTCGTATGCAGTTGGGCACTCTGGTTGGGCATCTGTAGTAGATAAAGTCTATGGATATAGTCTATGCTTGCAGTTTCTTGTTCGGTGACTTGTCACTTGTCATTGCAATGCAGCCAGAATTGGTGTAATGTTAATTGCCTATAGAACTCAGCTGAAAAGGTACATCTAAATCTCAAAAATAATTATATTTAATTTTATATTTTTCAAAGCAGGGAAAACTAAAAACAGGGTAATTTAATACATTAATGTACGATACTTTTCTCGTAAATAACTCTGGAGGATATGGATGGAGTTAAAATCTTTTAGGAATTTTGTAAATCATTTACCCAAGAAAATGACATAATATAAAAAATAAGTAATTTAAACTCTAAATACTCTGTTTTTTTAGGTGTAGGATATAATTTAAAGTTCGTTGATGCCATTCGCTTCAAAATTTGGTGAAAAAAATACTCAAAAGCAAACAAAAAATGATGTTGAACTTCAACTGGTTAAGTACGCAATATCGGGGTTTATTGGGTATTTTGGGGGATAGCCCCCTCATCCCTCATCCAAATGTGCAAATCAAGTTGGTTTCAGATAATTTAACTATATAAGAATATTACCTATACCATTTGATACACTTTTGTTCAATCAAACCTTTTCGACCGGTTGGTCTGGTAAATCGCAAAACGAACCAGAGTGGGGCGTCCCTACAGGGGCGAACAGCTGGCAGAATACCGTGATCCCTGTAGCGGTGGTTTTCCTTGGTGTGGCGAACGCCAAAACAAATCTCGAGTGGTGCTCGACAACCACTTGTATATACTTGGCCCTAGTCGTAGCCGCCCGCCAATCGGCGGTGTGACACAACCGCGGTGTCGTTGAGTCAGAGACAGTTCGGAGCACTGCGCCTGACGGAAGTCGACTAACAACCCAAAGGGTTGACATGTAAACAAGCCGGTGATGAAGTCTCTGGGTGTTCTCGACGTGGCGTGAGCTTTGAATCCTACCGACTGTGCCAAATGATAGAGAGGCTACGTGTGGCTTAGCTTATTGTGCTGTTGAGGAAGCGCTAGAGCGATGCGCACTCGGAGGCGTCCCCGGTTCCGACCCGGAATCGACCGTATGATATCTAGACGTAACCTGCGGTTCCCCTGGCCGGTCGCCGACGGTACCGCAATATTGTTTGTTATTGCAAATACTTTATTAGTTGTCGCTCAAATTAGTTCTTCAAATTTTTAAGAAATAAAATATTAAAACAATAAAAATAACATTTCAGTCATAGGGGCCATTTTCTTCAGTGGTCCAGGGCGGCACAAGTATTTATCCAACCCTGTACCTATATGAAGTTAGCAATGGATTTTATCTCCAGCAATTTATTTCCCCATAAGAAATACATAGAGTCTTCACAAAAAATCAAATCACGCTATCATGCAGATGAATCGTGAACTTCATTTTTATAGGATAGAAAGCTCAACTCAAAGTAATTTAAAATTAGTGAACAGAAACTATATGGAAATTATGTTTTTAATTACGCCGGCGCCTGCGCGCTGCACTCGTCCGCCTAAGCAAGTGCTACGAGCGTTGTGAATGTGTGCGCGATGAAAATATAAAATTACTAATCAAATATTGGTATAATAAACCAATCTGCGCGCCATGACAGTGCAAACACATTTCAATTGATATCTCGACGTGGTATCTAATCAGGAACGTAAAGTGAGAGATGATATCCGAGTGAATTGTGTTTCTCGGCGAATGTCCAACACAAAATATCACAATGCCACAATGTCACAATTATAGCGGTGGAAGAATCTTGACCAACACCAACACACATTTTTATCAAAAACTAGAATTTATAACATACGGTCAATACTTTCTGCCATAACTATCCATGCGGTTTCGGTGCATTTAACAAGTGAACATGTTAAGTGTTTAGATTTTTTGTGATAGAAAAAAACAATAGCGAGATATTATTTTTTAATATAAGTGTGTGGTGTGTAGTGTTTTAGTGAAATTTATTAATTAGACATGACAAGGATTAAACTTGCATTAGGTCCAAGATTTAAGTACTTCTGGTTTCCACTTTCAATTGCAATATGGACAATTGTACGTTCTTGTTACTTGTGTTAATTAAGTGGTTTTAGTTAATTAATTAATAAAATTGTTTAGTTGCAGAGCATGGCACACGCTTGGTGGGTGGTTTATGGTCGTGGAATGATTGCGTGCGAGGTGCAAGTAAAACGCAAATTTGAATTTTATTTATATATGACGTATCTATACAGTGAGTTTTTTTTAAACAAAAGCAAGCTTCAAAAAATATAAAAAATCGTTTGTGTTTATAGGTAACGAATGTGATAACCAAGCTTTAGATTCATACGCAAAAGTAGATTTTCCACATGTCGAAGATGTCAATATCACCAAGATGTTTCACATCTCTCGTATGTTTAAGCCGGACGGCACTATGACTGAATCTTTAATGGATATATATCTAGGATCAGATGCGGTTTGGACAGTTGCTTCTGTTGGATTATTAAGTACGTTTTCAAATTTTTTTAAATTTTAATGCGTTCATGACTTTCTTTTTACGTTTAAAATTACAATTTTTTAAATATAATCAAACACTATCATTAACTGCTTTTAGTCGGTATTCTAATGCGATTAAAACAAGGATCAGCTTTAGTTTTCTACTTACCTTGGATCTTCATCGCAATTACCATCCTCGCCATGGATTTATTCTGCTCGTTGTATTTTGCTTTACAATTACCAACAGCCCAGGTAACCACATTGTTTGTTTATATTAATCACTACTCAACAATTAAAAAAAACGTGAAGGTTGTGTAGCTGTTGCTTTCGTGTTATTTACTTGTCCTTTGTGAAGTATGTGTTGCCTACGTTAAAAGCACACATCAAAAAAATATTAATTAATTAATGGAATTAAATTTAATGTTAGTGTCTAACCAAAAGTTCGGTTTCGATTTCGGCAGAGTTTCCTCCGAAAATCAAGTTTCGGTTTCAGTATTGGTTTCGACCGAAACACCAGTTTTGGTCGGACACTATAAATATATTTACCGTAAAAATTACCGTAAAACAAAGTAAACAATATAAGTATAACATTTTAATAATAATTACAGATTATTCAAACATCTCTACCGTGGAAATTAGAAAAAAGTACAATAATGGCGATAATATCCGGACGTTTAGGTTTCATTTGGATTTTAAACGTTGCAAACATGGTGTATATTATGTGGTACACACGCGTAAGTTATCAACAACGCTATGCTGATGAACGCAGACGGCGTAAACCGAAAATGCGTCGCCAAGAAACGGAAAATCGGATTAAAAACTGGCAATTATTCTACGGCGAAATCGACGATAACGCCACCAACACACAACAGAAAAGCACATTTATGGATGAAGCTGATCTGGACTATTCTACCACGTTTAAAGAATTAGAAGATTATAACCACAAACGTAAAACTTTTGATGGATCTGCACCCGAACAGGAATTATGCTCAACGTTTAAATCGTCATCGTCGATCAATCCGGAAAGAAACATTACCTTGACATCCACAACACAACTGTCAACGGCACAGTTGGGTAATTCGAATGACATGCAAAGCGCCACGTGTATACAGAATATTAAAGATTTCAAAGATAAGAAAAAAGTACAAATTACCGAACTAGTGAGTCATTTACCATGGTCGTATATTGATAGTAATAAAAAATTACCATCTCCATTATCGGTAACTGCAGAAAGTAGATCTAAAGATGAAGATTTCGACGAGAAGGACCTAAAATCAAAACAAATTGTTGTGTTTGAAACTGCCAAAAGTACGTCTATAAACTAATTTATAGAAACAATGTGAAAAAATGTAAAAAAGTAATTCATTTTTTTAAATTACAGATTTAACGATTTGTAATCCAGTTAACGAGCAAGTGTCGAGATTTTAAACAGCGCGAACACGTGGTCAAAAAAATGTACTTTTAAGTTTTTATATTATTGTTGTAACTCATTTATTGTAAGTGTATATTGTGTAGATAAAAACTTGTTGTTGCAATAGCGGTACATGAACATTTGACGTGTATCGAGACTGATAATTAAAGATGCGATCGATAACGATAACTGATAAGCGGTGTATCAATCATGATGTATTTCAAGATAACGTTTGCAAGCAAATATTTCAATTGATCTATTTGTGTTCTCGTATTATAGTTATGTGTTTTAGCTAAAATTAACGTTCAGTAATTTGTACAGTTGCACCATGGTGTCAAATCCAGGCGTGGGGCCTATGATGCGTTTCTTTACTGCGTCTACATTTGTAAGTACCACCATTTCGCCGCTTTATCATCGAACGCTTTAACAAGTAATGTTTTCTTTTGGTTATAGATTCAAAGTGTTCTATGGTTCGTTTTAGGTTTATTGGGTCTCCTAACCAATAATGGTGCGATCCACTTTCCCTCAAGCGACACGAAATCTCACGATGTACTTATAGCAAACACTTTGAAAAGTTTGTACTTTTCCAAGGAAAAAACTGATTTGATTGTGGATGATAATACGTTACTGATTTTTATGGTTTTATATATGGTTATGTCAAGTTTGTGGATAGCATTGTCTGGACTTTTGTTTTACTGTAAGTTAACAAAAAAATTGCCAATAAAACACTAAAAAAATCATACTAGAAAACGACAATACCAAGTTTCGATTATAAACTAACCGTTTTGTTGTTCTTATTTTTAGTGTCGAATGTTTCGCATTTGCGAGGATACCAAATAAATGCATTATGCTATGCTATCATTACGACGATTGTAACAAGCCTTGATTTAATTTTAATGTCAATGTTGATTGATGATTATACAAAAGTTTACCAATTGTCGCTTAAGTCAAATGTGATCGTGATCGCCCAAGATGTAACCTACGTTTTGATTGTTATTGGTGCAATGATGACGTTAGCAGCAAGAGGTTATGTGTTAATTTTATTGAATGTAACCAACATTGTTTATTCGTTGTTTGTTTACGTGAGTGGTATCAGAAAACGTAGATATCAAGAGCAGAATTTGTTTAATATACCTATCGATGCCTATAAAGAATACCCTGGGTGAGTTAACATAATCCAACTTAAAGTAACTTAATTTACACGTTTTCAATTTTACATTTAAACATTTTAGACACAAAAATTATGTTGAAGCCGTTAACGAGGAACCTTTTAGTCACCATTGGCCTAGAGCTGAACACAATGCAGGATTTATATCTGATGGTTGGGATAATCATAATTTGGCACCAGCAACGTCACCTGTGGTACAACCTGTTACAAGAATCCAAGAATTTGCAAATCCACAAGAAAGATTTGCGAGCTCACAAGTAACTCCACCTGTTCCAGTAGCAACTGAAGTACCTTTGTGGTTAGGTAGTCACCATAGCCAAACTAACATTGATCGCGAACATGATCGCGTACAAACTCCAGAAGGTCCTCGTAAAGTAGAACAAACACCATATGCACTCCCCGTTAAAATTCCCAAGCCTCCACCACCAATGCCCCCCCCAAAACCGGCAAAAAAGTATGTTAAACCTCAAAAACCACAAGGAAAGAAAGGACCACCAATTCCTTTCCCCGATTATTCACCACCCGAGTCTCCTAAAGACTTGCGCTCGGTGATTAAACCACACTCTTCTTATTATTAATTATTTTTTTGTTAAAAAACATAAAAATAATTTAAAAAACAGCCATTTATTTTATTTATTTTTGTTATTGTTTATGTATACGCAACCAAACACACACAAGTGAGGTTATACCAGTTTATTATTACTTAAAACCCAGACAAATAAAAATTGAAAACAATTATGAACTAATTATTGCTCATCTCTAATTGACTCCACCCAAATAAAGTTTACCAAATCCATGAGATAATGGTAAAATCGGTATTTGCGCAACTTGTTTCTTTCCGAAATCAAGTTGGCTAGTTGTAGGCTTCGTTGCTTTCGTCACAATTGTATACGAACTTACCGTCGGTAAAAAAGGTTGCAACTGTGGATACACAGGCTGAGGAACCAACGTACCTTTAAAACTAGTCTGTTTAATCTGTTTCTTATAGTCTTTTGCCTTTTCAAACACTTCGTACGAGTTGTCCGCGTTGGAAAGCGCTGTTTTGGTATCAGAATTATGATGTATTGTCTGATATGGTGATTGAAAAACAGATGGCGCCACTATGGGTAATGTATGAGTTTGTGTATTTGTGTACCTCACCGAAGGCGGTGGTAACACAACACTCTTTAGTCTTGTACTACCGCTTACCTCGTATTTAATATGCGATTTATTATTGTGATTATAGTTAACGTAATGGTGTTGTTGATGTAATGGCGCTTTTTGTTTGATTTTGTTGTTCATAACCTGAGTTGGCGGTTGTACTTGCGTGTGCGCGTGCGCGATTGGTGGAAAGCTGTCACGATATGTCAACTGCGTTAATGGTCTGCCAGTCAAGATAGGCGTCGGTGTGGTGGTCGTACTACTCGTCATGAAGATAACAACCGGGCGTGATGTTGTCGTGCGGCGCGCTTTCTTCTTGCGCTTGTTGCGTTTTTTGTTCGTCGTGTTGTATGGTTGTTGTTCGACAGCAGTGGTTGTGGAAGCGCTCGAGGGGTCGCGCGGGCGGAAGTAGTCGTGCGTCAGTCGCGTCGAGGGAATCGGGTTCCAATCTACAAAAACGTCCGCTTCAGTGTGGGCATTCGTATTTAATTGGCCACCTGGACAAATACATTATTTCAACACATTCAACAACTCAATTTGAATTAATAAATCGGCAGCAGCAGCAAAACATACACTCGTCTTAATTAAATAAAATATGTGCTTTTTTACAACAACATCGAGCAAGTACATCGACCGATAATGTCTTTGTCCTGGGCAGGGTACAACAGCAGACTAATAGTAGTGAAACAGAAAGTAACCTGAATTCTGTAGATAAGGCACGTAATTTTGTTGATTCGAACTGGCTGACGTGTCTTGGAACTGCGCTTCTTCTTCGGGATAACTGTACAATGTAGCATCTTCGTTTCGTGGTGGTTTCGGCTTGATCAGATCGTGGTATTCGTCGTGATGGTTGTTGTGTTGAGGACGTCGTTGTTTCTGATAACGTGTGTTGGACGCATGCGCAGTTGGTTCGTAAATTCCATCTTCAAAACTTGTCACTTGTTGATTCGGACGGAAGGGTTTCGTTTTCGGTGCTTTTGTACGTTTCTAACACAAAATATTATATTTCAAAAAATAATAATCAGTTTCAATCATTCATTTGTTAATAATTAAACAATACACACCTTATGTTTTTTACTTTTTTCTGGCTTTAAAATGATTCTATGCACATCACGACGGTCGACATCACCGTCATCGTTTTGACAACTGACAATCACAAAGAAGACGCTGAAAATAAACAACAGAAACAAAACGCTAAGCTGCATTTTGTTTTCGATTAAATCAGTTGGCTTTGACTCGCTAACTTGATTATTAGATTATGATATATTTTTGATGTGGTGCACCAGCTTTTATAGAAATCTAACCAAACACATTTCCCACTCTAGCAAGGTATTCTTTAATTTTTGCACAAAGCGATGAGGTTTTTACTTTCGTTGGCATGTTTTTTTCATAGCCGTGGCCGTGACCGTGGACGTGAAAGACTGAGACCAAGATATTTTCACCGAAGACTTCACCTGCACGTAAGGCACGTAATATTAACATTATTGCACATCCAGTGCCAGGTAGCTCGTCTTCAATGACCGTAATCATTTTCATGCGAGCTTGCGAGCCAAAGAGTAAAAGCAAGCAATTAATTCAATGCAGTGCAAAATTATGAACAAAAAAACACACAGTAAGTGAACAACTAACAAGAAATTTTTTTTGAATTTAAGGTGTATAGTAGTTTGAGCACATTTGAACATTAAATTTTTTTTTATTTCGCCGTTATGCTTAAAATTCAATCCTAATTTCCGGTACCTTTATTTTCGCATAGCGGCGAAATAAAGAACAAACTTTCATTTTCAAATGTGCTCAAACTGATATTCACCTATTAACCCAACCTAACCTAACCAACTGACATTTTTAACGCATTTAACATTAAATTTATTTTTCACACAATATTTCATGTCCTAATTTTCTATTTTTATTTTTTTGTTTCAATTATGCAACAACCTGTATAATTCCTTTATGATTTACTAGAAATCGAAAGTCTTTTTCTACTGTCTGATGGTCAATAAGCCGCGTTTGCGTTTTATGCGTTGCAGCACGTTGAAGTACAATGCACGCGACGCACTGGAAACTCTCATTTATGCATTACAATTTTAATAACCGACTTGATTGAGAATTTAGTGCGACGTTACTTACAAGACGACTTAATTAACGTGCGTATTGTGATAATCTTCTCATGTCTAACTTTAAATTAGCATTCAGGCATTGAAAACTATAAAAAACACAAAAAGAAATTGATGTACTCGTAATCAAAACCATGCTGTGTTTGTTTGAAAAGTTAAACAAAAGAATTAGCACGTCAACCACTGCGATTATTGATTTTTACGCTTGTATGTTTTTTTACCTAACCTTTAATTTGTGAATTTTAATTTAGAAAGCATTTTTTGTATTATTTTCTGTTTAGATGTTTTGCATTAACGTGATTTACAATCTATTCACATTTTTTTTAACTAGAAAAGTAATCATACAAAGCGCCATGCTTAACTAGCCGTGACCGTAGCACAAGATGGCGACCATTTCATGTACAAAATGCATAAATGCACCAACCGCATACTTTTACATTGATTTACATATGTAAAATAAATGCACACGATGATAAATAATGTAAAGAATGTTATACACAATAAAAACTTGCATAAATATGTTAAGTTTTTAAAATTTAAATAATTCACAAAACAAAACAAATGTTTTGTTTGGAAATAATTTAATTTAAAGTTAATGACTTTGTTATCTTGACGAATACAACCGGTTTTGATGGTATTATTTACTTTATCAATTTAATTATTTTACATAAATAATATGTATTTTATTTGTTGTTAATTGGTTATTGTTAATTGGTGAAAATGGCGTCGTTTTTTCGTGTGCTTTATCTGCTTTTGTCGCCCATAAGACGAATTTTAGATGTTTTGTTATTAACAAGTGGACTAACTCGTAAGTAATGACAATTTACCTAATTCTCCTCAAGATTCAAAGTGTTTTATTTGTTTAGAACAAAATATTGAATTTTACCAATGGACAGGAACGGGTGATCGAATCACTCTTGATGAAAATAATATGTATACGTTGAATGCATTAAATTCTGATGCAATGACGTATTTTATTGTGCATGGATGGACTGAAAATTCAACTCAACCTGATTACGAACAGCTAGCTAAAAATTATCACACAATGGACAAGTTTGCGAATGTCATTCTCGTTGATTATGGTCAACTTGCAATGGCTTCCTATATTGAAGCGCCTGCAATCGTTGAAAGAGCAGGTTTTTACTATTTCATAACCCACAAAACATTACAAGCCTAACATAACCTTTAAATTTAGGTACAATAATCGGAAACAAAATGGTGGCCTTAATCAACTTAAATCTATTACACGTCAAGCGCATCAACGTCTACTGCCATTCTTTAGGTACACACGTCTCTGGTAAAGCAGCTAGAGTAGTAAAACAAAAACTGAACGATACTATAGCGAGAATATCGGCATCAGATCCCGCAGGACCTTTGTTTCGAGCACCGTTCGGTATCGGTCCACTTTCAGGTTCATTAACAAAACACGACGCTGATTTATTAGATATTACCCACACTAGTTATCTCGCTGGCACTTTGGAAGCTTTCGGAACTGTAGACACTTACGTTGGATTAATTGACGGACGCCAACCTGGTTGCGTAGGCCAAGTTTCGGCTGACGAGTTGTTATTCTGCGACCATCGACTTGCAAAGGCTTATTTCACTGAGTCAATATTATCATGTGGGTTTCATCAAACAAGAAGCTCGTTAAGGATTATTTACGGGGAACATATGCCACTTAATGCAACGGGGATTTTTAATATGAAAGTTAATGCTAAGCCACCATATGCACAAGATCCCAATACTTATCCTGATTGTTAGTTGTTTTGTGTTAGTTTGGTTGTATACACGACTAAACTAAACTACTCCTAACAGTTTCAAAATTTTTATTAAGACTTTACATAACCTAACATTTTAGTTAGAATAAACTTATCATACTCTTCAATGACATTCGATTGTTTTAGCCATATAAGGTTTCTTATTCGTTGCTCTAATTTGATAAACACCTTCTTTGGCGTTGAGCGGCATATGTTCACCGTAAATAATTTGAGATTTATTTTTCGATTCATATTCGTCTTGTAAAAAGCATTTCAAAATGGATGCGGTAAAATATGCTCGTGCTGTGCGATGGTTGCACCACAGTAGTGTTTCCATAACTTTAGAATCATCCTTTTGTAATTGATAACTACACTCCGGTTGCAGCCAGGAATTACCTTGTATATAAGTATCTACATGTCCAAACGCCCAAACGGTACCCAGCAACCAACTCGTATGCGTGATGTCCAACATTTTGGTAACATTTTTCTGTAACGGATCCCATCTACTTAAAATACGTAACGAACGAAACAGTGGTCCAGCTGGATCTGTAGCTGATATGCGTGGTATCAGTTGCTTATACTTTTTCTTAACAACATACGCAGCCTGTCCACAAACGTGTGGACCTAATGAGTGCCCATACAAATGAATATTGTTTATTTCAATTATGTTTAATTTTAGTAACTCAACGATTTTGTCACCCAGCAATGTTCCCGCCTTTTTAACGATTTTTCTTGCGCTGAAATACGAACCACAAGCTATTTTTTTGTAATCCACTATGATGATATTAATGTTACTTTTGTAGAACGTGTAATAGTTTTGGGCCATTTTTATATAACCAGGTCTAAAACCGTTTTCGGTCCACCCATGGACTATAAATACTGTATAACTTGATGGGTTTAAGGTTTCGTAGTTGTAAGGTGTTAAAAGAGTTGCATTGTTGTTGGTCCAATGATATAATTGTAGTGAACCGCCTTAAAGTTAAGATTTCTATTAAACATTTGAGGTTAACTTATGAACTATACTTACTTTTGCATGCTATTGGTAATGAAATAAGGAATATTAAATATATCATGCTAATTAGTGTTGTAGGATAAGTGCGAAAGTGTTTGGACTTCAACTTAACTTACAGCTGTTGTTGACGTTTCCTGGGCACAAGGAACAAAGGTGAGATTAAAACCACACCACATTGATTATTCCTTATCATTAATTACAATCGTATTGTTATTAAATATAAATTCAAATTATTAATAATTAAAAGTCGTAAAATAACGCTCACACTCACGCAAGAATTAAAAAACACGTTTCATAATTATAATTAATACTAATTGTACTAGAGGGCGCGCAAATTAACAAATTGATATCACAAATTACCAATTCATACATTTTCCTTTTATTATTAAAGTTATTTTCTCACATTTGTGTTAATTTTATTCATAGTTATTTGCATAATTATGTTGTTTTTATTTTTTATAATTCTTATCTTGGTAAAGAAACAAATCTATAAGTAAAAGAGGCTACTCCAAATACCTGACAAACCTGATTTTATCAAGCAACTTCAAACTTTCTAAACATATGTTTTGATGTAGGCAACCCATTAACATAAAATGCTCACAACATCAATGATTATAATCATTAGACACATAGTTTATATCATTAAATATTATGTTAGCCCAGTCATTTTAGCTTAAATTAGGCACGAATCTCGGAATTTCTGACACCCGGCTGAATTTTTGTTTATACTTGTATATTGACCCCCTAAATGTTGTCTCAAAACCTATGTATTGTAGGGTCTGTGCAACTATTAATTTTTGAGGTCCAAAGTTGCAAGAATCTGTTTTTTTGTGATTATCTCAGTTCCTTTGGGTTTTTTGCTCTTTGCAGTTATTATCATTATTGTAGATTGTAACATTCTCTACAAATCTTGTTTAGAAGAAATTTTTATATGGTGAACCGTTTTCGAGATAGAGGCTTTGAGA